>VDFB02329051.1:0-202281 GCA_007258455.2 Sequoia sempervirens
TAAATATTATGCATAATAATATAATGGATTATATATTAAATTATAAACTATATTTTATATTCTCAAGTAGATATATTAAAATAAACTATAAAATATTTATTGCATTTTATAAATCATATATTATAAAGTGTATAAATTTTTTTAAATCATATATAAACCAAATCAGATATCCATTTTGAAACAAATATCCGATTTGGTTTATATATGATTTTAAAAAAAATTATACACTTTATAATATATAATCTATAAAATGCAATAAAAAACGGATATCCGATTTGAAACGGATATCTGATTTGAAATGGATATCCGATATTTCTAACACATAATTTATTTCCTAGGGATTAGCCTCGGGCTTGCTTTGGTATTTGGCTTGGACATGCCAATCCTAAGAAGTCAATGCAGAAAACGTGTTTGACAGCTTACCTTGTTTTTCTAGACTTCGTCCATGTGGCTGACGACTTTATTTTTAGCCAAAATTGATGAAACGAAAAGGGTTTGTAGAAGAGACTCTCAGCTTTCCACCAATATAAATTATTCATTACTTTGAATTTAATAAATAATTATTATTTATTTTCTTTTAGAATTATGACTAAAGTCCTGATTGATAGGCTGATTGAAAAACATCTATAACTTTCAAACGGTATTATATTTTTTGAATCCAAAATATGTGTCACATTCTATGTTTCACATACTATAGGATTAAAAAAAATTGAATTTATGAGGTTTTAACCAAGTTAAGGTGGTCAGACATACAAGTTTTTATATTTTTTAAAAGTTGTAATAAAAAAATCATAATTAATTATTTACTTGGAAAAAAATTATAAAAAAATCGTCACATTCGGACATGAGTCCTCTACATATATCTAAAATATCATAAAAATATTATCATTTTATTATGGTTAGGGTGATTGATGACACCTACTTCTTATTTTTTTCCTGAAATTTAAGTAATACTGCATTGAAATTTCAAAATTTCACCAAATAGATTTTGTTTTTAAAAAAATTAACCTAGTAGTTTAGAAACTACATTAAATTTTCCACAGATTCTATTCTTACATTTTTTGAAATAATATAGATAACTTATTCAAATTTTTACGTCAAGTTGCCTAACTCTGATTTTTTTGAATTTTCATTGCCACTTAAGGGCCTGTTTGGCCTACCATGATCCTGCACATGCCCTTGATTCTAACTAATTTCTATATTTAATTAGTTTTCTAAAATAAAATCAAAAGAAATGGAACCTAGATGTTGATGGAATTGCAGCAAATCTTCTTCCAAATCTTCTTGTGCCTTCTTCAACTTGATTCTCCTTCCTTCAATCCTATCTAAAATATTTCTTCAAAGTGATAGAATAAAGATAACATTCATGTGTTGATGAGAAAATAAATGGCCTCAATTTATAGATTTGAGGGGAGGTAAATGGAGGGCCAAGATTGAAGATTGATTCAATGGCTAGGATTGTTTGAGAAGATGGGGTTTGAACTGATAGCCTCACCTTGTGAAAAGTGTCACAAGAAGAAGGCTTTAAAAATAGACCCACATGGCATGGGGAGAGAATCCAAGGGTGCTCACACATGTACGCACACCTTGGGAGAGGTGGATATGACATGTCCCCACACCTTCCCCAAGACCATAAAACTCGTCACTCCTCTTTAAGTGACTTTTTAGGGGTTCATACTTTTCCCAAAAAGTCATATTATGTTCTCAATAAGCTCCCACCCTATAGGTACTCACCCTTGGGGTTCATTTTTACCCTAAATTCAATAAAACAAGCCCAAATAACCCTATGCAAGAGAATTCTAATTTTAAAATACAAATTTTAATTTGTGAGCACACTTTGGGTAGAGGAGATGTTGACATGTCTATGACATATAAGAGAGAGGGTGGTTTGATAATGACATGTCTATGACATGTGAGAGTTGACCATGTGTGCTCACATATGGGGAAGCCAAATGACTCAAAGAGGAAAGGTCACATGCATACGAGTGTGAACTCCCACACAAGGGTAAGTAGGGATGAGTTGTAAAGTGATAGTGACTTGTGCATGCAAGTCACATGTGAGGGAGATTAGAATGAATTTTAAATTTGATAAAATGATAATGAAGATTAGTTAATCAATTAATCTAGGATTAATTGATTAATGGATTATGGAGGATAGTGACATCTCCCTAATCCTGATTAATTAGATTAAATGATGTATTATATTAATTAACGTGACTAAGGAAAGTGGCTAATTTTATTAATTAAGTATAATGATAGATTGTGCTAATTAATAATGCTTAGGATAGGATAGGGACACTTGTCACATAATGACTTAATTTTTATTCAAAATTATTTTACTCTTTATTTTTCCATTTCCCCAACACCATGTGTTAAAATTATTAATGAAACACTTATTTATTAATACTGTTAACTTTTTTTTTTCCTTTTTAGGAGTGTCTATTTAATAATTTAATAAAAAAAAATGTTCTTTATTTAGTCTCTACCTTCTTCACACATAAATTAATTGTACAAAACCACTTACATAATATTACCACACAAAAATATAATATGTCTAAACACTAGTAAAATTTGGTAAATAAATGACTACGTGACTACAAATTTTAGTCATGTGACCAAAAAATTTAGTCATGTGACTAACACTAGTAGAATATTGCAAATAAATGACTAATTTTGTCATCTACAAGTGACTAATTTGGTCATCGGGTAAAATCACAACTAAATGACTAATATCAGACAAATAAAAATGACTAAATAAATGATTAATATCAGACAAATAAAACTAAATAAATAAATGACTAAATATATGACTAAATAAACGATTATTACTCCTCTATTATTTTTTCTTTTGAATTTGATCATAATCCATTGAGCTTAAGCCCCCCTCATGGGACCCCTACCTAAGCGGGCTATTTGGTTGCTTAGGTTGCTTGGTGCACCAAAAATACCTGTCGGAGAAGTTCTGATATCCCATGTATTACATCTTTGGTTGTTCCCACTTCAGTGAGATGTTCCTACATCCCTTTCTTTTGCTAGTAGTAATAAGGTTTTGGCATATTCTACATCACCTGTCCAACTAAATACATTGTGGGGTCACCTTAATCCAATGGATCTATGCTTGCTTCTACAAGTGCTTCAATGAGATCAAATGCAACTTCTGCCCAATTGCATCAACTTTTGTTGGTTCAATTGTTGCTTCAATGGCTGCTTTCAAGGTGGATAATTTTTCGTTTCATAGCCAACCCTTACACGGGATGACCTCTTTAGCCCAATCATCTCTTCATAGTCTTTTGAGACGACACATCGGTCGTGTGATGCCAAAATTTTCATTATAAAAAAATTTAACATTTACGTTCTTTAACTTTGATTACTCATTATGTTAATGAATCATTAATGTTTTTAACAATGATTTAAAACTAGATTGATAAAGATGACAAAATTCTCAATTAAAGTGGATAATTAACAAAAAAAATTGAATTAAGTGGGTGGTATTATAATATAATAAAATAATAATATATTACTAATATTATAATATTATATTTATATTATGATGTATTTAATATTATAATATAATATAATATTATACAATATTATAATATAATATTATATTTATATTTAATAATATCTATTTATTTAATTTTGTACCCTAATGGCCGGGCATAGTGGCGGGCAAAACTTGGCCATAATTTTTAGACTCCCCCCATAATTTTCAACTCCTTGCCATAATTTTCATTTTAATAAACACACTGCTCAAGGATTCTAAAAACCTCATCGAAATCTTATGTTCAGGCTGTAACTTGCCAAATCAGAGAAGTGAAAGGTCTAAACCAGCGAAGAAGAGTTTGGAGGATCTGAAACCAATAGCAGCGGGGAAAGCAACAAAATCCGCAGGTAAAGGATTCCTTAGTGTTAAAACCTTAATGTGCTCAGTCTTAGGATCTTTCCCTTTCTTATTCTTATAAAATCTCCCACCTTCCTGTAAATTTTGTTTCAATTTGTAAAATTTAATGACTGCAGGCAGCAACACATTTCAATTAAGGTATGTTACATATCATCTTTAAAGAAAACTGGAATTTTCATGAGGCTTCTAGTTTCTCTAGATTTTTGTGACTCCCGCCCAAATTCCTGTACCTGAACTCGAGTACATATAATCCTAGTAACTATCAAGGTTTTCTCATCTTTGTTGGCATTTGTTGTGTCATTTTCATTTATGAAGGCACTGAGATCAAATGTACCAAACAAGTTGGTATTTAGTATGTACCCAAATACATATCCAACCCAACATTTAAGAGCTAAGTATGTTATGATACCTAATGGCAAGAGACAAATGACACAGATCAGTTCTAGAGGCCCTGCAGTGCTCAAAAGAGTAGGGCAATAGCAAATCTACAACAGAGGAAAAGCATTGCAAGTATGATAATCCATGGGAACTTGTCAGTTTCAGATTGAAAAAAATTAGTTTGTATAGATTATACTACACATGCTTATGGGAATGTGGAATAGATAACATTTCTAACTTGCAGTTGTAATTTTAGAAAACCTTGTCAATCTACTTTTCTATATATTGGGTAGAAGCAATGTATTCTCAATTCAAGGAACTATTTCAAATATGTAGTGGCAACATTTTTTGAAATAATTTTGTGTGAGAAAATTGCATTCTTTAATCATGTAATGCATTGAAAGAACCATGAAAAACTAGAACTGATCCTGAAACACTGTTCATAAAGGAAAGCAGAAAAAGCGTTGAGCATCTATGTTGAAATTCAATCATTTTCACGCTAGACCTCACTGATAGCCTATATTTGTTTCAAGTCTCTTCCTCCATTGAAACCTCACCTTTTGTAGGGGGAATTCTTTGTATTCACCATTGGTCTCTACAAAACTTCCATGGTGGTATCTTGTATTATCTTTCTCAATTATGAAAATTAATAGTCCTTCCTTGTAATGTCCTGAAGATTTTCAACCATGCACACCTAATGATCAACTATATATGTAAATTTTAATGTAATAATGGTTATTGACGTGTGAAGTATGTGCAACCCTCATCCACTAAACCTGCATGACTACATGCATCTAGAACCCAATCTGAAATTGATTCCATTGACAACCTGTCATAGCTACAACACTTGAATATAATAGAGTGTGGAGGTTTAAATAAGCTCCTTGATTACATTGGCAAGTTGTCACAACTACAACACTTGAGGATAGAAGGGTGTAAAATTTTAAATAACCTCCTTGATTCTATTGGAAACCTATCGCAGCTACAACATTTGATCATAGAAGATTGTAGAGGTTTAAATAAATTTCCTTATTCCATTGGTAACCTGTCACATCTACAGTACTTGAAAATAGTAAGTTGTAGAGGTTTAAATAACCTCCCTGATTCCATTGTCAACCTATCACAAATGTAGAACTTGAACATAATAGGAAGTTTCAAAGTTTTAAATAACCTCCTTGATTCTATTGGCAATATATCACAGCTGCAGCATTCGAAATTAAAATATTGTCATGGTTTAAATAACCTCCTTGATTCCATTGGCAACCTATCATAGCTGCAACCTTGAACATAGAAGGGTGTGGACATTTAAATAACCTTCCTGATTCCATTGGCAGCTTGTCACAATTGCAGCACTTGAACATGGTAGAGTCTATAGATTTAAATAACCTCCCTTATTCCATTGGCAACCTGTCATAGTTGTAGCACTTGAACATGGAAATGTGTAAAAGTTTAAATAACCCATTCAATTCTATTGGGAACCTATCATAGCTGCAACACTTGAACATAGAATACTTCAAGGTTTAAATAACCTTCCTAATTCTGTTGGCAACCTGTCACATTTCCAACACTTGAAAATAGAAAGTTGCAAATGTTTAAATAACCTCCCATTTCCATTTTCAACCTCTCACAGCTGCAACACTTGAATATAATAGGAAATTTTAAAGATTTAAATAACCTCCTTGATTCTATTGACAATCTATTGCAGCTGCAGCATTCAAAACTAAAATATTCTCATAGTTTAAATAACCTCCTTGATTCCATTGGTAACCTGTTGCAACTGCAACCTTGAACATAGAAGAGTGTAAATGTTTAAATAACCTTCCTAATTCCATTGGAAACCTGTCACAACTACAGCACTTGAACATGGTAGGGTCTATAGATTTAAATAACCTCCCTCATTCCATTGGCAACCTATCACAACTATAGCAGTTGAACATAGAAATGTGTAAAATTTTAAATAACCCCCCTAATTCTATTGGCAACTTGTCATAGCTACAACACTTGAACACATAAGACTATAGAGGTTTAAATAACCTTCCTGATTCCATTGGCAACCTGTCACATCTGTAGCACTTGAAAATAGAAAGTTGCAGAGGTTTATATAACCTCCCCAATTCCATTGTCAACCTCTGACAGTTGCAGCATTTGAATATAATAGGAAATTTTAAAGGTTTAAATAACCTCCTTGATTCTATTGAAAGTCTATTACAGCTGTGACATTTGAAACTAAAATATTGTCATGATTTAAATAACCTCCTTGATTCCATTGGCAACCTGTCACAGCTGCAACCTTGAACATAGAAGGGTGTGAATGTTTAAATAACCTTCCTGATTCCATTGGAAACCTATCACAACTATAGCACTTGAACATGGTAGGGTGTATAGATTTAAATAACCTCCCTCATTCCATTAGCAAACTATCACAGCTGTAGCACTTGAACATAGAAATGTGTAAAAGTTTAAATAACCCCCTTGATTCTATTGGCAACCTGTCATAGCTACAACACTTGAACATAGAAGACTGTAGAGGTTTAAATAACATTCCAAATTCCATTGGCAATCTGTCACATCTGTAGCACTTGAAAATAGAAAGTTGTAGAGGTTTAACTTTAAATAACCTCCCCAATTGCATTGTCAACCTCTCATAGCCGCAACACTTGAATATAATAGGAAATTTTAAAGGTTTAAAGAACCTCCTTGATTTTGTTGACAATCTATCACAAATACAACAATTAAAAATAAAATATTGTCATAGTTTAAATAACCTCCTTGATTTCATTAGCAACCCATCACAACTACAACACAACACTTGAGCATAGAAGGCTGTGGATATTTAAATAAGCTCCCTAATTAAATAACCTCCTTGATTCCATTAGCAACTTGCCATAGCTGCAACACTTGAACATAGAAGGGTGTGGATGTTTAAATAAGCTCCCTGATTCATTTGGAAACATGTTATAGTTGCAACACTTGAACATAGAAGGGAGTGGACATTTAAATAAGCTCCTGATTCCATTGGCAACCTGTCACAGCTATAGCACTTGAATAATGTAGGGTGTATAGATTTAAATAGCCTCCCTAATTCATTGGCAACTTGTCATATCTGCAACATTTGAACATAGAAGGGTGTAAAAGTTTAAATAACCTCCCCGATTCCATCGAAATAAAAATTTTAGGATGTGTTCTAGAGTGCTTCATTAATTCAAATATTTTGAGAGGTTCCTTGCAAAATCCATTTTGTGCACATTCTACAATCAATCATTTCATTCCATGAGATGACATCTCTTTGAGGCATTATGTCAAACAATTCAGGTGTTTTGTCTATGATTCCATATCTCTCATATATGTCTATTAGAGCATATCCAACTATAACATCTAACAAAAATTCCTCTACCATTATGATTTGGTGCATGTTCATAGCCCGTCCCAAAGCTCCCATTTTCGCATAGGTAGGGAGGACTCTGGTATTTTACTTGTAGAAATTTTATAAAAAATATATAATAATCAGATAAGAATCCTTTGCTATTGAATAATTGACAAAAAAAATTGAAAATTTGAGATATTTTCATTTGATATACTTATATTCATGTTTCTTTACAAGTTTCTAAAGGCCTTCTACAAAATTTTGGACCTGACAGGGTTCTTGATACCCCAATCACTAAGGTTTGCAAGTTTCTAAAGCTAAAATGTGCTAATTGAAATCCCGTCAAAAGACTTTTTTCCTTTATATCTTTTATTATTGAAATATATAGCCAATTTATGTTTGTGTGTATTCTGCCATTGCAGGCTGGTTTTACTGGCATTGGTGTTGGTGCACCATATTATGGACTGAACCCCATTGTGGAGTTCATGACATTCAATTTTGCTATGTAGGTTGGTGTTTTTACTACTCTTTAAGTGTTTTCATTTGGTTCTAAATGCTATTTTTTTTGTCTCATAATTTTGTACTCTAGTTTTGTTTATTTGAGTTTCATTTATAATATTTTGTTCACTAGGTAGAGTAACGATGTGATCTACATCATTGATGTGCCCTTCCTATTGTGTCCATGTTACCATGGCAGTAAGTCCACAACTAGAAAATCAGACCTATTCTTAGTATTTTAATACACAAGATTTATTTTGCCATCTAGAGTGATCTATCCATCCAAAATGCATGTGCCTCATTTGATTTGATAGACAAATCTCTACATGACAATATTTTGCAAAATATATGTTAATCACATGATAGACAAGGATGTAGATCAAAATAATCATTGGAGGTATGTCCTCAACGTCTCTAACGCCATGTTTGGACTTAATGGGCTTTATTGCAAGTTGATTTTGATTCACATGACAACTTGTTAATTTCACATGGTTGAGCAATGGGTGAAGAATCAATTTGACTATAGTTTGGTGCAAGGGCACCCTTGCAACATTATGTCTCAATTTTGTTTAATTTGGAATCTTGGCTTTGTATTAGGATGGAAAGGAGTTAGGCTATTATAAAGATTATTAAGTCCAAAAAGTGCAAAAATGTAAACAAGATATAAAGTTGTCAACAATTGTTAACAAAGTTGCATAATTATGTAAAGGTAGTCGAAGAGTCATTTGAGTGACAAGGAGTTAGAAGTTGGTAGAAACTGAATAGATGTGATGTGATGCCTTTAAAAAGGCTATTGTATGCATTTTTGGTTCGAGGCTGATTGAAGATTTGAGAAATAAAAGAATGAAGCACTATTTTCTGTATTTTTCTCTAGAAATTCTCTGTGTTCAGCCTTTGTCCTGTAGCAACTCAATACAACATCATTACACTCTTCATAACCTTGAAGAATCAGAGATCTATCAATCACCATATCTTATACAGAATCATTTATTAGCAACCCTCAACATGACAATTTAATAACACAAGAAAGTAGATGATCATTTATTGCAAAAGCACATTCACTCGGTCTGATTTATGAATGTGACAAATCATTTTTGATAAACAATAACATGGACTGACTCCAAGGCTTCATCACTTGATCCAAGGGTGTTTACAACTTCCTTTACACCTATTCTATATCACCACACCATATGAAAATGTTAGTTCCAATAATAAGGCAATAAACAACTACCCTTCCTGCCTTTACTAGTCTAATTTTCACTATAAACTATAACAAACAGTCATTAATAACTTTCAAAAAAAATGATTATGAAGCCAACCCCTCTAGTAAGATTCTAGATTACCTAATTATAAAACTTTTCTCCAATTTATAGCCAGATCCAACGGTTAAAAAAAAAATTATGGGGATTTTACTAGAACGGGTAACCCTTGGTAGGGTTCCAAACTGTTTGTAAAAAAATCATTATATCTTGCAAAAGATAAGGTGAAAACTCATGAGAGTGGATTTAAATGAAAGATACCAACCTATACCAACATTCACCATCATTTCCAGATCAAAATAAGAAGTTTCCAATCCGTACAAGCCTCCGTTGTAGTGACAAAGATGTGGAAGTTGCAGAAAATAACTGATTTTATTAACTTTTAGAACAAATCTTCTTACAATCCTCCTCCACCACCATCATTAGACCTCTCTTACTCATATATATACTAACTACACCAAAACCAACCAATTTAACTTAATCCAACCATATTTTAAACTTACTTGACCATTAGACAACATTTTATGACATTTCTTGCATTGACAACTTTTTATCAACATGACAATTTTTTGCAATATTTGGAATATGACCACAAAACTTGGTGTATGACCCTAATATATGTCAAAACAGAAAATATGAGTCTAATTGCACCATTTCTACTTATTTTGGACACACTTGAGTATTTTTACCATGTTTGACCTTATCGGGACCTCATAGGTCATCATGAACTTAATGGCTCTAATAGCCTTACAAAATGATTCGAATGGATTCCAAATGGTCCTTAGGACCCTATACAACCTTTACAAGACATTAAAAATGAAAAAAATATAAAATTATTCATGAGACACCCCAATGAATAAGTGCTCCTGCATCATTAGCTTGATGTGTTTCTTTGGTCTCCTTAGGGGTATTGGAATTCATTGAGTCTATTGAAGATAGAGCTTATCTAGGTCTTCATTCCTTCCATACCATCATCCTTTTTCTGCAAAAATTCATTGAAGGGGCTGAAAGTGCAAGTGTGAGGTATTTTGTAACTACCATGAACCCTTAGGTGTTTAAGTGGGTTTTGAAAATTTCTTGTGATATTTGAGAGGTCTTGCTTTGTAAAATAGACCTAATTGGTCTTTAGGGACAGTGTGGAATCAAGCTTTAGGGTGTTTTGCTCCAAATAAACCCTAGTTTAGTTTAGCACATGTTAAAGTTGGCCCAAAGGGGTATTCAAAACTGTCAAGAGTCCCTCTAGTTGTTAAGAAAAATTGTGAGAAAAGTTGGAAAAAATAGATCTGCAAACCTACTAGGTTGAAAGTAGGGTTATAGTGGAAAGTTGTTAAGTAAAAATTTTGTGATCTTGATTGATGATTTATCTAACTTGGATTGTGTTGTCACGGTGAAGACCATTCTCCCTTGCATCACATTCATACCCTACTCCAAAGCTCCCATTTTGGCATAGGCAAGGAAGATGCTGGAATAGTTTGTGGAATTTTGCTTCAGACCTACTAATTGCATTTGGTTGAAAGTTTCTAAAGTATTTTCAAAAAATCCATTTTGTGCATATCCCACAATCATCGTATTCCATGAGATGGTGTCTCTTTCAGGCATTTTGTCAAACAGTTCACTTGCCTTGTCTATGCTTCTACATTTTGCATACATGTATACTAGGGCAGTTACAACTACAACATATGATAAAATTCCTCTATTATTTATGGTTTGATGGATGTCCATACCCTGTTCCAAAGCCCCTATTTTGGCACAGGTAGGAAAGATGCTGGAAAAGGTTGTGGAATTTGGCTTCATACCTGCCAATTGCATTTTCTTGAAATTTTCTAAAGCATTTTCAACAAATCCATTTTGTGCATATCCAACAATAATTGCAATCCAAGAGATGACATCTCTTCAAGGCATTCTATCAAAAACTTCACATGCTTTCTCTATGCTTCCATATTTTGCATACATGTCAAGCAAAGCATCCAAAAAGTGCTTTTTTGAGCATTTTTTAATGTTTTATGGAGTTTGACTTTGACCCACGCCCAAGGGTGTTAAATTTTAAGATCAGATTTAAATGCACAAAAAATAATTTAAAAATCAACACAAGACACAACAGATACCTTGGGAAAACCCTCCTCTTGAGGGAGAAAAACCCAGCCAATTATATCTCTTATATTATTGAATCTCAACAAGAATGTCACTTATACAATAGGCTGATAAGAAGGCCAATATAAAGCATCACAATCTGATGCAAGTACAAAACTAAGAGATACAATCTACTAATAGTTATCTCATCCTCCTCCTACTCAAATCTCAATCTGCTCTTGAGACGAACTTGTACATGAAGAACTTCAAATTTGATATGAATGCTAATTAATGAATAACAATGAGAGAATCATTAGCTATAAATACAATATGAAGAGAGAGAGACGTGCCTCTTCAAGAATACATGTCGACCTTATTCAAAAGGCATGTCTCAAATAAACAATAATTCGGCCTCCTTAAGAATCACACCTCCTCATTAATTCGATTTTCCACAATGAATAAATATTAAATATTATTTATCAAATGAAGTTACTTTTCATAAAATCGCATCCATCAATTAAATATTATTTATCTATAAAGGTGTGGTTAGTTTTGGGTAAATGTGTTTTTCCTGGGAGAAAAGCTCTGATAGACCATTTTGTAGACCTATAAGCTTTGCATTCAGTTTATGCTTCTTCATTATATATGTTGGCAAAGGTTGTGGAGTCTAGCTTTAAACCTGCGAATCACATTTGCTTGAAAGTTTCTAAAGCCTTTTCAACAGATCTAATTTATGTATATCCTACAATTATTGCAGTCCTTGAGATCACATTTCTTTGAGGCATTTTGTTGAACACTTCAAGTTCCTTGTCTATGATCCCACATTTAGCATACATGTCTACAAGAGTAGTTGTAACTACAATATTTAACAAAATTACTCTATCTTTTATGCTTTGATGGATGTCCATACCCTGTTCCAAGGCTCCCAATTTGGTACCTAGAATCCAATCTAAAATTGATTCTATTGACAAATTGTCATAGCTGCAACACTTGAATATGATAGAGTGTGGAGGTTTAAATAAGCTCCCTCATTCCATTGGCAAGTTGTCACAGCTGCAGCACTTGAGCATAGAAGGGTGTAAAAGTTTAAATAACCTCCTTGACTCTATTGGCAACTTGTTGCAGCTGCAACACTTGATTATAGAATATTGTAGAGGTTTAAATAACCTTCCTTATTCCATTGGCAACCTACCACATCTGCAGTACTTGAAAATAGTAAGTTGTAGAGGTTTAAATAACCTCCCTGATTCCATTGTCAACCAATCACAAATGTAGCACTTGAACATAATAGGAAGTTTCAAAGGTTTAACTAACCTCCTGGATTCTATTGACAATCTATTGCAGTTGCAGCATCCAAAACTAAAATATTGCCACAGTTTAAATAACCTCCTTGATTCCATTGGCAACCTGTCAAAGCTGCAACCTTGAACATAGAAGGGTGCGAATGTTTAAATAACCTCCCCGATTCCATTAGAAACCTGTCACAACTGTAGCACTTAAACATGGTATGGTCTAGGTTTAAATAACCTCCCTCATTCCATTGGAAACCTATCACAGTTGTAGCACTTGAACATAAAAATGTGTAAAAGTTTAAATAACCCCCATAATTCTATTTGCAACCTGTCATAGCTGTAACACTTGAACATAGAAGACTGTAGAGGTTTAAATAACCTTCCTGATTCCATTGGCAACTTGTCACATCTGTGGCACTTGAAAATAGAAAGTTGTAGAGGTTTAAATAACCTCCCCAATTCCATTGTCAACCTCTCAAAGCTGCAACACTTGAATATAATAGGAAGTTGCAGAGGTTTAAATTACCTTCGCCCTACCTATGCCAAAATGGGAGCTTTGGAACAGGGTATGAACATTCATTAAAGCATAATGGAAGAGGATTTTTTTCAGATATAATAGTTGGAAATACTCTAGTTGACATATATGCAAAATGTGTAAGCATTGAAAACAAACGTAAACTCTTTGACAGAATGCCTCAAAGAGAGGTTATCTCATGGAATGCAATGATTGCAAGACAACCACAAAATGGATTTTATTTTTATAAAAAAATTTAGAAACTTTCAAGCAAATGTGATTGGCAGGTGTAAAGCCAAAATTCACAATTTTTTGTCAGCATTCTCCCTGCTTGAGCCAAAATAGGAGCATCAGAACAAGGTATCAACATCCATAAAAGCATACAGAATAGAGGAATTTTATTAGATGGTGAAGTTGCAAATTCCCCAAAGAGATGCCATCTCATGGATTGCAATGATTACAGGATATGCACAACATGGATTTGGTAAGGATCCTCTCAAAATATTTCAATTAATGAAGTACTCTGGAACATATGCTAACAATTTAAGCTTTTCTTGTGTTCTATATTAATGTAGCCATGTAGGTTTAGTGGATGAGGACTGTACATACTTCAATACATGAGTAACCCTTATTGCATTACACCTACAACTGATCATTATGTTTGCATGGTTGACCGTCTTGCTCGGGCTGACTATCTTGAAGACACTCTACACTTTATCATTAAGATGTCAGGATGTGTTTTTTGGGTGTTTGTAGATTGTATATGAACATTGATTAAGTAGGCCCAACCTATGAATGCATCCATTAATTATGTAGGCCCAAATTGTGGTGGGTAGCATTGGTGCATGCATGCAACACTTGCCATATTGGTTGTAGTCATAGAGGAGCTATGATGTTCATATCATTCATTGCTTTACCTCTATCTTTATCTTTTTATCTCTCCCGATTTCATTCTCTCCCTCAGTCTTCCCCTCTATATATTTATAATTTATCTCTTCCATCTTTATCTATCTCTCTCAAGCCTCTCAATCTTTATCTCTCACTATCTCTCTTTCTCTCCATATTCCTCTCCTTCTCCATCTCCATTCTCTCCTTCTCTCCATATCCCTCTCTATCTTTATCCCTATCTCTATCTCCTTACCTCTCTCTATCTCTCATTCTTCCCTCCTTTGTCTCTCCCTCTTTCTATATCAACCTATATGTATGTCTTGAGTCTTCCTCTCTCCCTATTGTAGGTATAACATGAGCCTATTGCTAGAGGAGCTTGATTATTTTCATGATTCATAGGTTTTATTTCAATCATGTTTGGATCAGTGCAAATGTATGCATAGTTGATTTGAAGCTATCACTTCTCTGTTGAGACCTTTATTGCACAAACAACATCATTTGCTATGTGCACTACCAATTGACCTCATGTATTGCACAAATGTAGCTAAAAAAAGTAGACCATTTTTCTCCAAATTGACATTCCACACCTCTTTAACATGGTTCAAACTAAAATACCATCAAGAATTTTTCAAGATAGCTTTAGATAGATAGACATCAGGCCAAAGGAGCTACACAACTTGTACACACAAACAAGGATTCTCAAATACAACTGCTTTCTAATAAGCAGGATAACAAGAAATGTGGAAACCTCTAAATCATAATTGCATGGCCAATTTACAATTGAAAAGATATTCTTGGTTGGTTATGAAACCAAGTATTATAATTTAGAACAAAAATATCACTACATCACAAGCATTCAATCACAAAAATATGGAGACCATTCTTGTGGACACACCATTCCCACCCATTCTTGCTATGCCTCTATGGATAAAATGAAGACAAATTATTGGTATGTCAAATGCAGCATGCATCATGAATAGTGAAAATCACACTGGCAATAACAAATCATTTCTAAATTATATAGGATGAAGTATGTAACTAACCTAGGCTTATTAATGAAAGACATAAAGTTATATAATAAAAATGATGCATCTACAGTAGTAGTTTCAGACAGAGCAATATCAATCATCTTGAGAGTAAGAGATAGAACTATTCCAGGTTAAGGCATTTTTGCAATGGATTTGCAAAAATAGGAAGAATATTGCACATAAAAAATTATACTATTTGCTGCAAGTAGTGATAACATATACATATGTGAAAAGAAGAATATGAGATGAAACTGAATACCATAACTTAAGTATAACACTGAAAATAAATCTTAAGTGCACTTTCCTATTAGGGTTGCAAATGGGATTTTAGAAAATAGACTGGTGTGAATATCATGCTTACTGTTAAACTTCAAGATGTGCAGAAGAAATGAATTGTCAACTTACTCTGTAAATGGATGACTTAATTGTAAATTGAAATCTAAACTATAGAAGTAGCTAAATGAATTTAATGCCTCTTTTATTTGATTTAATCTAGAGGAAAATGATCCAAACATGCACCAATTTGTAAGTAGAATTTAAATACATAGGTACAAAAATATGACTTGCAATTCAACTTATGAAATAGTCTTGAATAATATATATAAATCTTGAATTTTCATCTAGGGTAAGCAGTTGTTAAGGAGCATGTATCTGAGCCTTTTTTTATGTCTTATATATCAATAGTTGAGATGCTTTGAACTATTTTGTTGACTAAAGTTTGTTTCTACTCCAACTACTTTGTTAATTCCTTTTGTATGATTGAGTAGGTAAAATACTTTTGTTAGGTATGCATGGTCTAGATAAAAGATATTATTGAACCAATGCTCAATTACCTCAGGCTACCCATCTTGCTATGTCGAAAGAGGTTAGATTCTTGAACTTTAACTCTTGATATTCGATTATTTCTAAAAATATAATGAAAAAATTGTAAATTTAAAGAAAACAGATAAATATTCAAGTCATTTTTATTTATTTTCGTTTTGTATCATGCACAAAAAAGTATGGTTGTATTAAAGTATTTGAAAATATTTATTTTACTGTTCCATATCAATTCTTCATAAACATAAATATAAAATATTTGTTGGCATAATTTATTTATTTTGTGATATATATATTTGATAAGATGGTTATATCAACATATTATTCCATGCTTATGATCAGTGTATTTGATTTAATTTTGGAATATTGATTATTGCGATTGAACTTCTAGATCATGACAATAGTGAATATCAAATCAAATGAATTGGAAAACTCTATAACCAAGCCATTAACAATAGAGGATTTGGTTGATTCCAATACATTCATTGAAACCCCTATAGAGAAACTCACTAAATAAATTTTAGAACACAAAAGACTATTGAAGAAATGGAAGATGTTGCCTTGCTTGTTGTTGCAGTTGAACATGAGATCATACAAATAAAAGACATGGCAAACCATTTTCACAAGACTTGCACAAAAGTTGCACATTTCTTAAAGAAATATATTATGATGAGCAGTGTGAACAGGGATCCTTCAGATAGATAATTGAAGAATTTATGTTGTTTTTAAACCATAACTAGCATATAAAGCTAGGATAATGTATAGTATTGTTTTTAAACAGTATTTTGACAAAGACTTTGATGTATGTTGTTGAAAGAATTCACTTATATATCTTCTAAGTAAATTGATTTCAATCTATGAAAATGATTGTACTAGTTTTTTTAATATCCTTTATTTCATAAATCCTTTCTTGATGAGTCTTAGATGTTGCCTCATGTCGTGTTCTCTTTTAATAGGATTGCAACGTGTTTTCCCCTTGTAAACTAGTTGTGCCAATTCCTTGAGCCTCCACAATCTTGACTGGTCATTATGGCTCTATGGGTTCAAAGCAAGTGTTATAACATGTAAGGTATTGATGGGCTTGCTTTGTTTAATTAATTTAAATGAGGTCAAAAATCAAGATGAAAAAATGCATTTTACTTTGTGCTCCATTTATTTTTATAACATATAGTTTAATTGTTGAAAATGACATCCTTGTTTTTATAACCATACAGTTTTAGTTTTAATTTCTCTTGCAACAATCTTAGAGATGAATTTAGATGTAGTGTGGTAATCAAAACATACTTGAAGGTTCTTAACAACTCTAATAGTTGTACCAAGGGCCATGTTTAACAAACCAAATGCAATTGCTAACTGTTCACTATGGTGGTAGATAAATGAGTCTTTATACCCTGTTGCCTTCATTTTCCAAGCCAATTTCTCCTACTTTGCATAACTCTACCATGTTTGTGGATGTGATCTATCTCCTACACAAAAAACATGTACCAATTTATGGCCTTCAATCCAACTACATCTAGGTATCTTTTTAATTCCTCTATATTTCATCAATCTCTTTACTATTTGAACCTCATACAAATGTTTTAGAGAAGAACATAAGTTGCAGTATTTTTAGGATCTAACTAAAAAAGCAGTATTGCTAGAAATACTCAGCCTATATTCATATATGATCCACATTTACCACAAATTTAACTAGCATATTAGTAATAATGTTTAGGGTGTCCCCAATATAGCCAACATGGGAACAAAGGTCAGCCATGCACACCTAATGATCAACTATATATGTAAATTGTAATGTAATAAGGGTTACTAATTTGTGAAGTATGTGCAGCCCTCATCTTCTAAACCTGCATGAATGCATGCACCTAGAACTCAAGAAAAGCTTACAATGTTAGGATGTGTTCCAGAGTGCTTCATTAATTCAAAGATTTTGAGAGGTTACAAACAGATCGAGTGCTCAAATATTGGGAGCCAATGGTTGTGATGATGGCCTTGGGGTGGGTTTCTTTTAACATCTTAAGATGCTACATTGTACTAATTGTTTTTCGCTCATATCATTTTCTAACACTCCTTACAACTAAATATTTGAGCAATTTTTGTCCATTTTGAATACTCTTCATAGTGGTGCATTGTCTTATTCTTGTCATTTTGTGTTCATTCTTAGCATAATTCTTGAAATGCCCAGTGCCTTACTATTTTATGTTCATATCCATTTATTTTCTTTTCAATTTTTAACCTAGTTTGTTTTAACCTATTGTAGATTACAACATGCATCAAAGAAGGAACAAATAGAATATCATTGAAAGCATATGACCCTTAGTCTTTTCTTCTAGTTGTAAGAATTATGCATCATCAGATAGTATCATTGCAAGCTATGGAGGATCACAAAGGATAAAATGTGGTTGTTAGAAGCTCTTTGTTTCACATGGGCAAAGTTGTATAATGGAGAGATGGTAGTTGAAGGCATTGTTCTAACTTTATCATAAGTCCACGTGCATTTCCTCCCAGATAAACATTTAGATAGCTTTCGAATGTGCCTTATCAAATATAATTGTATCAAGTGGCAGTGTTTTTGATGTTGCACCTTTTAGTCTTATCACCATTGAATCCATTAGTGAGCAACTTCATAGTCATATTGCAGATTAGTGTTCTACCATAGTCACTATAATGGGAAATCTCACAGAACCGTTAAAACAGGTAAAGGATGGCATATTGTAAAAATCTAAATGTGCTCATTATTAGATCTTGGTTGTATTTTCATTTTAATAACTGTATTTTCATTTTAATAAACGTATTCTAAAACCCTCATTGAAATCTTATTTTCAGGTTGTAGCTCATCAAATTTGAGAGGTGAACATGCACTCTTTACTTTCATCCGACCATGACCAATGAGATTTCTAGATAGGAAGTTGCCATCCTTTTCATTCAAATCCTTCCAATCTTCTCTCAAGGGTTGTTCAATTGGAATGGGAGGGCAAGGCTGCTCTAAATCGAGCAATATATGCACCACAAATACTATAACTACATTTACTATATATTTTCATGTCTTTTTTCCCTTCAATTTTTGTAGCATTTGTATCGTATCTTGGATTTGTCTTCCATGGCAACCAAGAGTGTAATGAAGGATGTATTTCTTGGATCTTTGTTTATGCAGCTATATGCTATTTGTAATTTCTTTGGTTATGTAGTTGTTTGCTATTTGTATATTCTTTTTTTCTCATGCAATACAATTTTTTTTTTTGAATATCTATGATATATGAGCTTTATATGCATAAAGTTGTTTGTTGATTGTATATTTATTTTCATGTTAATCCAATACAAAAAAACATTTTAATATCTATGATATTTGAAGTTTATATGCATAAATTTGTGAGAATTAATTAAGCTAGATTTGATTTATAACTTGAATAATTGATTCACTCAAATAAATGACTAAACCATGACTAAATAAATGACTACTATGACTAAAATAAATAAATACAATCACCAAATATATGACTACAATGACTAAATATATCACTACAATGGCTAAATATATGACTACCATGACTAAAATAATGATTAAATATATCACTAAAGTAATGACTAAATTAATGATTAAATATGTGATTAAATTAATGACTAAATATATGACTAAAGTAATGACTAAATAACTGACTACCATGACTAAATAAATGACCAGTTAACAACAATCAATGACTAGATTAATGACTAAATTAATGACTAAATATATGACTAAATAAATCACTACTATGACTAAATAAATGACTAGTTAACAATAATAAATGACTAAATTAACGACTAAATCAATGACCAAATCAATGACCAAATCAATGACCAAATTAATGACCAAATTAATGACTAAATCAATGACTAGATAAATGACTAAAATAGTTTAGTCATAAATATGGTCGCATTATAAATGACCGGCAATAAACTACTAATGGTCAAGTGACCAAAATTAGTCATTTATATGCAATTTTTAATAGTTTATTTAGTCATATATTGTTGTTTTTGTACTAGTGAAAGTTTTAACAAAAAGAGGGTCAGGACACAACTGGTGAACACAACTCAAACTTCACAACGAACCAATAGCCAAAAATATGGATATAGCAACCTTCAACAACCATGACCAACATATTTGAACCATGTGAACATAGGGGAAAATATTGGATCATTATCTTGAGCAACAACTGAATACCTGTAAACTTTCTTTAATACAATTTTCTTAATATCCTCAACATATACAACCAACATCAATTAGTAGATAACCAGTTGACCAGTTGACATCAATGACAACACCTTTATTCCTTTCTCCATTCTTACAACATTTCATCGGCTATATAGGTGGAAAAATCATATAAGGTATTTATGTTAAGGTGTTGGATACTCGTAGCCATGTACATATGGGTCATTGACATACTAGAGCTAAGCTCAAAACCTAGAATTTGGTAGAGGCAGTAATAGGTCTTCTGAAAATATGGTTGGAAATACTTAATTGGGAGGGGCTCAGCATCATATGGTCCCAAAGTAATCTTTCTTTTGTATTTTCCCTTCCCTACTGATATCATAAAATTGGTCAACACTGACACCCTGAAGTTGTGTTTTACCCTTTTGTATTCCTCCCTCAACATCTTCTCATCAATCTTAACCATGTCACTGCTCCAAGTGTTCAACTTGAACACATATGCAATGCCTTCCTTATTAACCCATACCAGATTCTTTCCATCATGAGTTATAACAACCCTAACCAGAGGGTCATAGTTCACAACAATTACTTTGAGAAGATCAACATCTATGAACATGTTGGGTACAAAAATTTTACCCATGTCCAACCTCCAGGGGTTTCAAAAAGGGATTTCCTATTTCCAAACCATCCTTGGAAAAGACTCCATTGGGAGTATGGTAGGGAAGCATCTTTAATTGTACAATAATAATTAGTGATGCCAAATTTAGTTCTAAGGCCAAAGTACATACATTGTCCCTTTGATATCTCAGAGGCTGAAGATGTCAATTGTTTGGTTAAGTCCTATGATAGAGGTCTTTTAGTGGGCTTCGACTCAAAATATTGGTTGATTGACGTAAATTCTTTGACTTTGGGTGCCATAGTAATAAATTGTGTAAACTAGGGTTTACTACACAACAAATTACAAGCTTACAACTAGGGTATAGGTTGATGCAAGGCAAATAATAGGACTTTATAGGCTAATCATTCGAATTGAACATCAAACCTTAAAAGAAATGCAAAAAAACCAGAAACACTAATGGAAAAATGATAAAATGAGCACTTACAACAAATTTTTAAACAATTGAGAAGTAGGATAGCAATTTTACGTACTGGTTTTGCAAGTGCTTGAAAACCCTAATTCTTGTCATCGAATCAGCTTGAAAATTTTAGCGAGAACTCCTTAGATGCATTAAATGCTTTAACAATTTGCAATTATACTTTAAAGCAAGTTATATGGCTTTAAAACATACCAATTGACAATTTGGTAGCTTTGCATCATATCTACCATTATGGTTTGCTCATGCGAACTAGAATGGCTGATACAACTCATTTTCCCTCAATCTTGAACTTTGAAATTTAACTATCAATCTCGTAGTGAGATGGCCCAATAGATGGCTCAAATTTGGTCAAATAAGTTTAAAATTTTGAGTACAAACAACTATCACCATTGACCAACCAAAAAATGCCATATGGATTTATCTCCATGTCACTCTGTAGACTCCACCATCTCCACAAGCGTTGAAATTGTCTACATGTCAACCTCCCTACTTCCCCTCTAGATTCAAAGTGTGTGCATCTTACGATAGTGGGGAGGAGGGGAACAGATGATATTTTTTCGTCAAAAACCATAGTAACCATTGATTTGAACACCTTTAGTCATCAGTGCCTTTGAGTAGTGGTAGGACCCACCAAAAGGGTGGTCAAGTGTCATCTGCGCACTATCCCATCAAATCCTTAATTTGATTAATTTAATCCTGCAAGATGGGTCAACCAATAGAAAGTAGTCAATGGGACCGACCAAGCATAACAAAGGGTTTTAATAAGCATGTTCACTTATTACATGGCTTAAAAGGGGCCACCTACCTAGGTTTATAACATGAACAATATTAACCGAATATTAAAACCCAAACTTAGGGAAAGAACAAGAATTAAAGAATTTTATGACCTACATAAGACAAGGAAAGATTTATAAGGATTCTATGGGTAGAAACTGGGAACACTAGGCTTAAGGGGCTGGTGAGTAAATGGATGCAAAGGCATAAGATATGACTTAAGAGATCAGGAACAGGTAAAACCTAGTCAACTTTGAATTAGATTATTATAATGTAGGTAAAGGAAAAGACACCTAGGGTTTTTGAGAGGGTTTAGAACACACATAAACCCTAGAACATAAGAAATAATAGAACCCTAAGCCCTATGACACATTCCAAATCAACAGAACACCTAGATCATAAAGACAACCAGATTTAAGCATCTTTTGGGATGCCTACTATAAGATATTTGATAGCACATATAGGATATTAAGAAATGTTATCATTTTTATCTATAATAACAAAATATGACTCAAATACTTAAGTGTATTTCTATAATTTTAAATATAATATGGACCTATCTTGGTCTTCAGTATTGTATTCACTATCTTCTAACTCAAAATAATCAACAGTCATTTATAAGTTATGGATGTTGAATTATTATCTTTTGTTCAAGGAATGGATTAATATTCCTTTTAGTCATTTATCAAAGATTATGTGAATGGAAATGCAATAGGAATTTATTAGTGTGATAAGTGTTCTTTAAAAATGATGCAGAATCACATATCAAATTCAATACCATGGAATAAAATATAAAATATAAAATATCACAATTTCGTGGAATACAATATAAAATATCATCAACTACAGTTTGGAGTATGATTCATGAAGTGTAATGATTCACAATTTAAAGAAATACAATATAAAATACCATCAACTACAGTTTGGAAAATGATTCATGAAGTGTAGTATAAATACCTAAAAGCTATTAATTCACTTCCATTTCCCAAATGGAGTCAGGGTCCTGAAACTGATTTTCAACTTGAGATAAAGTAAAGAGTCATCTTGATTCTAAGTTTGGTCTTCATTTTCTTCAACCTGTATCTCAAATTCAACATTCATTATGTCACTGTCATTTGTCTCACTGCCACTACTAGTTCCACCAATACCAATTTTTGGAATTGGAATGTTGCACAACCCTCTTCTTTCACATATGGACATCCAGATTGTGAGTGCCCTTTCAAAAGGAATTTTTTTGACATTATACGCAGTTCCTTTCTTCCTCAAGAAATTTTCCAAATCAATCTCTATTTTTTTCTTAACTTTGATTTCAAAAATTCCAATAAACTAAAAAATCTCTCATCCTCCATTGACCCCAATATCATTGTTTGACATAAATTAGCAAGTTTGAAAATTTTTGATATTGAACCATGTAATATTTCACTCTAACCTAAGTTTATCCAAACCTTTGTTATTGATCCTTGTTCAAAGGACTTCTACATTATTATGGAATCATACTAGTCCATCATACTTCTTGCAAAATTCTTACATTGTTTGCTAAGCTTATCTAAATTCATAATTCCTTTTATTTTTTGCTCATTGTATGCTACACTTTCCAAAAAAATTTCAATCAAGATATTTACTTTATCATGAAAATATTTTGGTCTATCTCAGTTTACCCAAAAATTGAGGATACACAATACCCATGGCTTCAAGTATTTCATGTTGAGGGAATCTATCATAAATCTCTAAGGAAATACATTTTGGAATTTCCTTCAAATTATCACTAATAGATTTAACAATGTCATTAAAATATTCTTTTTGTTGGGAAAATGTGTCTCAACCTTGCAATTATATATATTTTATTGTTTCTGGTATGTGGTGACTGATTATGTAAATATTGTACACTCATAGCAAGACGTGGGGTTCAAGGCATCACCCCAAAAAAAAAATTGGTTGAAACATCAAGGTTTTTTCCCATTGACATATGTCAAGGTTCTTTCCCACTGACACATTAAGGATTTTTCCTTCTAACACGTCAAGGTTTTTCATTAACTGCAGCAAATGAAAAATGACCTTGTAAAACCCTAATTCTAGAAGGTTCCAAAAATCTTGTTATAAGCAGCTGGGTTGTATGTAAACGAGGGTGTATTCTGAGAGTTTTATAGTGGTCATGTTGTCTCTTGATCTTTGGTGGTGATACTCCTATGAGAAGCTTTCTCTGCAAGTATATTGTAATCTTTTATTTCTAAATAATATATTGAGTGGCTTTTGAGTGTGGGTTTTTTCTCTCGAAAGGGTTTTCCCCATGTAAATCATTGTGTTGTGGTATGCATGATATTTGGGTTTATTTTTGTTTAGGTTTTTGTAACTATTAAAGATCTGTAAAGTTTTGTATTTTTTTCCTCTCAAGATTAGTGTAGGAAGTTGTTTTGGTACCTTAGCTTCCTTACAAGTGGTATCAGATCTTGATCACCTTTGGTTTCAGTTGTGGGTTGTTGGGTTTTTTGAACTAATTTAGATTTGAGTGGGAGCTTGTGTAGAAGACACTTTGTAATCTTGTTATAGGAATTTTCAGAAGGCAAGGTCATCAGGGAGAATAGAGGTGGAGAAATTTTCTGGAAATAATTTTGATATGTGGAAGCTAATGATGGAGGATTTGTTGATAGATTGAGATCTGTTGGATGTTGTTGATGAGAATGTTTCAAGGCCTATAGATCCTACTAAAGCTGCTCAATATGATGTTATGGATTGTAAAGCCAAGGATCTAATCAGGTTGTGCTTGGTAGACTCTATTTTAATTAATGTCTGTGAAGAGACCTCTACACATAAACTATGGAAGAAGCTTGGTGAGATGTATTAGGCCAAATCTTTAGTGAACAAGATTTTCTTGAGGAAGAATTTCTATTCCTTAAGAATAAAAGAGGGTGGACAAATCACAGATCACCTAGAAGGGTTCAATAAGTTGGTGGATGAATTGGCATCAATTGGTGTCAAAATGGATAAGGAGGAGAAATGTCAGATCTTGCTTTGTTCTTTTCCTAATTCATGGGATTCTCTTGTTATGGCTATTGGGGGTACTTCTAATATATTGAAGACTGAAGATGTGGTGGGTTCTTTTCTTTTTGAAGAGATGAGGCAAAAGGTATCCATCACTTCCAAGGAGGCCCTAAATGTTCATGGAAGACCTAAGGAAAAAGGAAATAACAATGAGAAGCCTGACAAATCCAAGTCCAGGGGGAGATCTAAATCTCCTGGAAAGTCCCAAGTTATTTGCTATAATTGTGGTAAGCCTGGACATGTTCGTAAGGAATGCAAAGAAGAAAAGAAGAAATTTGATTTTGATTCAAAATTTGAGAAGGAAGATGGTGATGCATTCATTGCATCTTTAGCAACTCATGTAAGTAATGGTGCATGGTTAATTGACTCAAGTGCATCTTTTCATATGACCTTTAATAGAGATTGGTTTTGTGAATATGAAGAATTTGATGGAGATAAGGTGTAGTTGGGTGATGATTCTCATTTAGACATTGTTGGTCATGGTAAATTTAAAATCATATTTTCTGATAGTAGAATAAAAAAGATTAATGGTGTGTTGCATATCCATAGATTAGCATGAAATTTCTTATCTATGAGAAAACTAATAGATGTGGGTGTGTAGGTAGTATTTTCTAATGCAAGATGCAAGATGGTTAGAGGTTTTATGGTGATTGCTAGAGGTGTCAAATATGGTACATTGTATAAGCTCGATGCATGCACTATTGAGTGCAATAGTACTTTTGTGAAAAGAAAGTTTGTAGAAGAAGTGACGGTTTCACCTTCAATAGATGGTCATGGTTTTTGGGTATCCAAGGGTGCTCTTTCTTCTAAGATAAAGTTACTTGTAGAGAAAACTATGTTATGGCACCAGAGACTTGGCCACATTGGAGAAAAGGGTTTAAGGACCTTGAATAATAATAACCTTGTTTCAAAGGTTTTTTTTTTTGTAATCTTGAATTTTATTTCTATGAGCATTGCATTTATAGAAAACAAAACCACATTCAGTTTTACTTGAGTTCTCATAAATCTTATGGTGTATTGGATCTTATTCATTCTGATGTATTTGGTCCTCCAAATGTTTCTTCAATTGGTAAATCCACATATTATATTCCATTTATTGATGATTATAGTAGAAAGACATGGGTATATTTTGTAAAGAGTAAATCTCAATTTTTGAGCCAATTCAAACAATTTAAAGCAATGGTTGAGTTGTGGGATGGAAAGAAAATAAATGTTTGAGGACTGATAATGGTGGTTCAAATTTTACTCTAATGATTTTGATAGATTTTGTAAAGATATTGGTATTCATAGACAGAAGAAAAATTTGTATTCTCCACAATAGAATGGAGTTACAGAAAAAATGAATAGGACATTGATGGAGAAAGCTAGGAGTATGTTGAGTGGTGCTGGCCTAGAATAAAGGTTTTGGGCTGAAGTTGTTACCACTACCTATTGCTTGATTAATAGGTCTCCTACATCATCTCTTGTTGATAAGATTCCTATAGAGGCATGGTCGGGTTGCAAGCCTTCATTAATACATCATAGAATTTTTGGTTGTGTTGGCATATGCACATGTGCCAAAGGAGAAGCAAAAAAATTGGAGAACAAGGATGTGAAATTTATCTTCATCGGATATAGTTATGGTGTGAAAGGATAGAAGCTTTGGAATCCCATTGAACATAAGGTAATACATAGTAGAATTGTTATTTGTAGATAAATTAAGAATTCTTCTATTACATTGTAACCAGAACAAAGTAAATAGGAAGATGTGATTCAATTTCCTTCTACACCTAAGAATGTTTAATCAAGGCCCAAGGATAGACAAGTTGAGGAGAGCTCATCTAGATCTAGATCTTCAGAAGAGGAGGAAGAACCTCCAACTCAGCTTATTCATTGGTCTACAAGGCATAGAAAACCACCTAAAAGGTATTCACCTTATGATTGGAGATGTGGTTTTTCTTTGAATACTAACATCATGGATGAACCCAGATCTATAGAAGAGGCACTAGGTATGAATGATGCAAAATCCTGGAATATTGCTATGGATGAAGAAATGACATCTTTGAAAAAGAATGATATAGGGATCTTGTACTATTTCCTGAAGGATGAAAACCTATTGGTTGTAAATGGGTGTTCAAGAAAAGGATTGGTTCAGATGGAAGTATTGAGAAGTACAAAGCAAGGTTGGTTGTGAAGGTTTACTCTCAAGTTGAGGGTGTTGATTATGGTGAGATATTTTCTCCTATTGCAAAAATGACATCCATTATATTTTTGTTGTCTATTGATGCTACTTAGGTTTTAGAGTTTAAGCAAATGGATGTGAAAAATTCTTTCCTTCATGGTGATTTGGAGGAGCATATTTATATGACATAGCTAGACCACTATGTGGTGAAAGGTAAAAGTAAGTTGGTTTGCAAATTGAAAAAATATTTGTATGGCTCAAAACAAAGTCCTAGTATGTGGTACCAAAAATTTGATACATATGTGTTGATTTTGGTATTTGAGTGTTTTAAATCAGATCATTGTTTTTATTACAAAACTGATGGTGATCATTTCTTGTTTATTGCATTATATCTTGATGATATGTTATTTATTGGTAGAGGGAAAGGTATAATTTCAAAACTAAAATATCAACTTTCTGCTAAATTTGAAATGAAACATCTCGTGCAGCTAAACACATTTTGAGGATGGAAATTAAAATAGATATAGAGTGAGCAGAAAGCTATAGATTGGTTAAAGCAAGTATGTCAACTCAATTTTACAAAGGTTTGATATGTAGGATTGTAGACCATTGTGTTTTCCTATTTTAGTTGGAACAAAGTCATCTATTTTAGATTGTCCAACATCTCCATTAGAGATGGAAGACATGAGCAGAGTGCCTTACCAGAGTGAGGTTAGAAATTTGATGTATGTTATGGTTTGTACTAGACCAGACATTGCTCAAACAATGGGAGTTCTTTCCAGATATATGTCTAATTAATCTTGGTAGAGTTCATTGGAATGCAGTTAAAAGAGTCTTCAGATATTTTTGGGGTACCTCAGATTATTCCTTATGTTATCATAGTATTATGACTGAAGACGAGATTTCCCTCGATATTCATGGTTATGTAGATTCAGACTGAGCAAGTGATGTTGATAGTAGAAAATCCACCAATTCTTATGTTTTTACTTTATTTGGTGGTGCAGTTAGTTGGATGAGTAAGCGACAGAATGTGGTTTCTTTGTCCACTACTGAAGCAGAGTATATGGCAGCTAGTCATGCTTGTAAAGAATCCATTTGGCTTAAGAGACTATGTTCAAATATTGGAATAAAATAAGGTGCAGTGACAATTTATTATGACAATCAGAGTGTGATATGTCTACCCAAGAACCCAACATTTCATGCCAGGATTTTTCCAGCTGACACGTCAAGGTTTTTTCATTGACACATCAAATGAAAAATGATTTTGTAAAACCCTAATTCTAGAAGGTTCACAAAATATTATTATAAAAGGTTGGGTTGTATATAGATGGGGGTGTATTGTGAGAGTTTGATAGTGGTCATGTTGTTTCTTCATCTCTAGTGGTGATATTCCTATGAAAAGCTTCCTCTACAATTATATTGTAATCATTTTATTTCTGAATAATATATTGAGCGGCTTTTGGAGTGTGGGTTTTTCTCCCCAAATGGTTTTCCCCATGTAAATCATTGTGTTTTGGTATGCATAATATTTTTTTTAATTTCTATTTAAGTTTTTGTAATTGTTAAAGATATATACATTTTTTCATTTTTCTCCTCTCAAGATTAGTGTAGGAAGTTGTTATGCTACCTTAGCAGATAGCTTCCTTACACCTTTCTAATAGGTACTTCTCTGATAGAGTGTCTAGTTGTCTTACAAGGGTACATTGGTATCTCAAATTCATGTACATTGGATACATAAGTTCTTGCTTGCATTAAACTGTAAATAATTATCAGGCTTATTCAAATCAATAATTTTCTGCTACACAAAATAATTTGGGCTTTCTTCTATTAGAACTAGATGATTAAGGGTCATGTGTGTATGTCTATGTACTTTGGCATATTCATATATATATATACATATTTTTATCTTGGGCTTTCTTCACAAGATTGTTCATTTCATCCAGCATGGGGAGAAGACTAGCTAAAGTCTTGAGAGTGTATATCGTTTAACCTATATAAGAGGTCAGGAGCTTTGTCTATTGTGTTGCAATGCTTGTACATTACTCCAATCAAGGATTTATATTCTGAAATAACTTGTTGCACTAGTCCATGTAGGGAGATCCATCTGGCATCAACATCCTTGAGAAGCATGTTTCCAGCCATTACTCCCTCAAAAAAAATTGGAAATTATGTGAAATATTTGGGACTTTGACAAAAGTATGCGTAGAGCTCACTGACTAGATTTTCAACTTTTGATACTATAGGAAACTTTCTTACAATTTTGAATGCTAAATTCATTTTGTGGGTCATGCAATGAATTCCAAGCATGTATGGTGCACTAGTAGTTTGTACCTTTGTTCAAACACCACTCCTATGACATTGCATCATTGCAGCTCCATCAAATCCTACACACACCAACTTTTTGGCAATTTTCAAGTCATCCATACCTGCAATTTCATTCAAATATTTCTTGACTAGGGTATGTGTAGGATCATCATGGAAAAAAAGGGCCTTAAGTGGCAAAAAATTCAAAAAAATCAGAGTTAGACAACTTGACGTAAAAATTTGAATAAGTTATCTATATTATTTCAAAAATATCTAACAATAGAATCTCTAGAAAATTGAATGTAGTTTCTAAACTACTAGGTTTGTTTAAAAGAAAAAATCTATTTCGTGAAAATTTGAAATTTCAATGCAATAGTACTTAAATTTCAGGGAAAAAATAAGAAGTAGGTGTCAGTCTGACCACCCTAACCAAAATAAAATGATAATATTTTTTTATAATATTTTAAATATAAGTAGAGAACTCATTTCCTAATGTGATGCATATTTTTTTGTAATTTTTTTCAAGTAAATAATTAATTATGAATTTTTTATTACAATTTTAAAAAAATATAAAAACTCGTATGTCTGACCACCTTAACTTGGTCAAAACTTTATGAAATTTAATTTTTCTTTTTTTAATCCTATAGTATGCAAAGCATAGAATGTGATGCATGTTTTGGATTAAAAAAATGTAATACTATTTGAAAGCTATAGATGTTTTTCAATCAACCTATCAATCAGAAATTTAGTCATAATTTGAAAAGAAAATGAATAATAAATACTTATTAAATTCAAAGTAAGGAATAATTTATATTGGTGGAAAGCTGAGAATCTCCTTTAAAACCCCTTTTTCGTTTCATCAATTTTGGGTAAAAAAAGTCGTCAGCCACATACCCACCATATTGCCACTTTTTGGCCCATCATGATACTACACATACCCCCTAGTTCAAATAGATTTTGCGATGTTGAAATGTCCTTCATTTTATGAACATAGAGAAGATGAGCTTGGCAGACATATTTTTTTACAGTATACACATGCATATAGACCCAAGAATATTATCTACCACAGTAACTTCATCTAAAGATAATGCAATGAAGTTTCACTAGATTTTACTTTCTCCTTTAAATCTTGATTTTCCACTATAGCAAAGACAGTTTACTCATTCCCATCCAACATTTACTAACTAATGTGAGCTAGGAAAGTGAGGAAAACCCAAAAATGACAATAAATTAAAATATTTTGGGTAGTCTGTCATAGGACATCCTCTAGAAAAAATATGAAAAATACCACTCATCTGAACAATTTTTTGGCAGATGTGCTCCTTCCATTGCTTTTCCAAATTGAGCCTCAATTGTACCTTGACATGTAGCAAGCTTCAAAATTATTTTCTTATGCTCTTCATATTCCATGGCATACTTAAAATGAAGACATTCTTCCTTTGATTTCCATCGTACGAGTGATTGTTCTTTTTTTTCTACGATTTGTTTTTCATAAACTTTACCTGATATGCTTTTCTATAGTGTCAAGCTTTAGTTGCAAATACTTGTCTCTTTTATATTTCCAACTACAAATCGTACACATGCATTCTATTGTAGTTTCATCTTTGTTTTCTTTCCCCACTGGTACAATGAATGGGTATTTTGACAACCAACCAAGTTGAAAATTCCTTGTCATTTCCCACTCGCGTCCCAATTTTTATTTTCCTTTTTTTTTCTTGCTACCAACATCATCTTAATCCAAGTCAATTATCTCATTTTGGCTAACCAGGGTATCCCTTGGAACATCTTCTATAGTATTTCCATCCTAATTTGACTCATTTAACTCAATGAAAATCCCACCTTGACCTTCTGGTGGTGGTGAGGTATTGTGAATGCCTTCTTCATTAATATTTCGTGGAAGAGTCGATGATGTAGCTCCATCTTGATTTGATGGATCAGAAGCATTTCCAATTCCAAAGTATGATTGTATGGTACCTCTATGTTTTGAGAATTTTGATGGCCTCCTAGTACCTTCACCACCCTTAGGATTCTTACCCTTGTTGCACTTGCTACTTGACATATTGATCTCTCCCTTCAAATAAAATATGGAGAAAAAGATCTTCTTGTTTATGAAGGAAAAAGAATATAGATCTCATTCCCTACTCAATATCATCTTTAAGATTGAATCAAGAATGGAAAAGAGATAAAGAAATATTGTAACACTATGAAGAAATGATCACTCACCTTTAAGTTTAGGTTTTCACTAACTTGGTATTTGTTAATGCAAGAATGCCTATGTTGTAAGTTTGTAACTTTCCTACGATCAACTTCAAGGTTCCAAGTCCAACATTTGAATCAAGAACTGAACAAAATTTGTAAGAATAAATTACAATTTCGATTGTATTTATATCAATCCATATTTGGTGAATTCTATAGGATTTTTAAATGGTATATTAAAAATTTGGCTAATCTTGCGTGATTATACAATGATACGTAATTTTCAAAGCGATTATGGCCCTACTATTAGCATGGAGGTGTCATTAAAATTGGTGAAATGCATCCTCAAATGTAATTATTTTTTAATGTTACTGGTGAAATGGGTCCTCATAAGAAACTATTTGTAAATTTTAATTAGTGAAATGGGTCCTCACAAGAAACTATTTAGTTGTTTTAATAGTATTAGTGAATATGGAGGTGTTTTATTACATGCTTCTAGGATTCGCAAACGAAAATATTAATCGGTCCATTTGAAATGTGTAGTTTGTTATGACAAATTTATTACTTAAATATGGATCGTAAAAAAATTGATGGTGAATGGACATGCATTGGAATGATAATTCATAAAATTCAAGCGATTTGGCAATTAATTTGAACACCAATTTTGACTTGGCTAATATATCCAAAATTTTCCAATTAGTGAAGATTTGCCACTAAAGTTTTCCCTGGAAGACAAATAGTTTAATTGAATTGATTTCTTATATGGCACCATTCTATCCTCTAAAAAGGAAATTTCTCAAGAAGGACTCATCATTTTCAAAAATCTTCTCAACCAACCCAATGGTAATATTCACCCCCTGGTGGCCCATATGCTTGAAGTTATTCCTCATGCCATCTCCTCTTTTCATCTTTTACACATGGAATGAAGGGCCTTAGATGATGAAATTAAGGATTTTTTTAATTTCTTATCCCTTCCAAGATGCTTGGTCCTAATGGATTTCCCCCTCTTCTTCCAAAAATGTTGGGAATTTGTGGGTCTAGATATGATCAACATTTTTAGAGAGTTTATTTCTTCTGGAAGAATCTTGAAGGATTTTAACAAAACCTTCATAGTCCTTATTCCCAAAAAATCTGAGGCCAATAGATTATCTTATTTTTGGCCAATAACTATTTGTAATACTTTCTACAAAATTTTCTCTAAACTAATTGTCAATAGAATTAAACCTTATCTAGATAAAATGATCCATTCTACCCATAAAGTTTTTGTGTTGGGAAGGAAAATTATTGATGTTGTCATATTGGTCCACAAAACATTATGTACTCGATGAGAAAAAGAAATAAGAAAAGTATGGCCCTCAAATTGGACATCTCTACAACATACATATGATAAGGTGTCTTGGAGCTTCCTTTTCAAAGTCCTATAGATATTTGGGTTCAAAGGAAAAATCTTAAATTTGATAAAATGTTGTGTTTCCTCCCCTAAGTTTTTGGTGATCATAAATGGCTCACCTTGTTAGGATAGCTGACATTATAATTGCTATCCTAATTTAATTTATGTGTTTCCATGTTCTTTGGGAAGTGTTCTAGGGGACATGAGGGATACAATATTCATTATTTATTTTCCAATAAAAATTGTAATTGCATTAAAAGAGGTGGATCCATTACAGTGGCAATCAAAAAGCATCCTGAGAGAATATTCCTCTTGGGCGTTCAACTTTAATGGTTGGGACCACTTGAGTGTGTATGTCCTTGCATGTTATTTGCATGTTTTTCATTCCCTTGCATGGTTGGGTGCCTAATTTTTCATTTTGGTGCGTGTTCATGCATGTAGCCATTAGATCTGGCAAAGAGTTATGGTGCACTTAGGTTTGACTAATTTTTATTTGCTATGGGTTAGACACCCATGTGAATAAAATGTGATAATTTAATATTTTATTCCATGTGTATGGCTTGTCCACTAAGGGGGGCATGGGTTTTTTTATGTGGTTTTTCTTATTTTTTTGGTACATACCATTTTTGGTATTCTCTCCCAAAAACTTAGATATATTGGAACCTTGAGATGGTGGTTTAGTATGAATTCTTTATAGGTTGTTGGAGAAACGAAGTGATTTCAGATTACAGATAGGATTTTTGTATTGATTTACTTCCTTGAATATACAAACAATGGATCTATTTGGGTGTGGATTTTTTTCCCACAAGGGTTTCTCCACATATATCTTATGTCACTTATATTGATAACTTGTGGTATTGCATATTTTTCTTTCATTGTCGAAATTGTCAATCACATAATATTGTTATGGTTATCTTGAACATATAATTTCAAATTTGTTATCACTTCAATAATTTCATATTTCTGCAAGTTATACCTTGATTTCCAACATTTGGTATCAAAGCTAATGGTTCTATTAAGAGAGGGATTCCTTTATTTTGAGTATTGAAGATTTTTTTGTTGTAGTGGGAGCTTGTGTATTGTGGGTTTTGTAGATTTGTAAGAAGATGGTAAACTATGGCTTCTACCTGCCATTTGGATATTGAGAAATTCAATGTCACTTTCTATGAGATGTGGATGTTGAAGATGGAGGATCTCCTTGAAAAAATAGATCAGTGGTTGGCAGTTTTTAAGGAAATGAAACCATAAAAAATGTCTAATAAATATTAGAAGAAAATGGACAAGAAGGTATGAGGAACCATTCAATTCTACTTTTTGGATTCCATCCTCTTGAATTTTTCAGAAGAAGCCACCACATATAAATTGTGGAAGAGGATAGGTGATATCTATCAAACTAAAAGTCTTACTAATAATTTCTATCTCAAAAGACATTTTTATCCTTTGAAAATGAAGGATGGTGATTCTATTGTAGAACATTTAAATGCTTTTAATATAATTATAGGTCATCTTTCATCTATAGATGTTAAGTTAGAAGAAGATAAATTTATTTTTTTGCTTTACTCTTTACCCAAATCTTGGGAAAATCTAAATGTTTCCATAAGAGGTAGTGGTGCAGAATCAAAGATGGATAGTCTCATTACTATACTTCATTCAGAAGAGATGAGGATAAAGTCCATGAATGTGGTTTGCCAAGATTCCTTGCATGTAATAGGAAGGTCCAAAGGAAAAGGAGGGCCTAAAGGGGAAAAGAAGAGAGACAAGTCTAAAGGACATTCTAAAAACCCTAGGAAGAGTAAACCGTTGGAATTATGATAAGAGAGGGCATGTGAAGAAGGAATATATAGGAAAGAGAAAAATAGTTCAGATGCTTCAATGAAAAAGTCCTCAGAAGATGGTGATTTTGATGCTTTGTTTATTTCTTCTGACACTAGTAGTGATGATTCTTTTCTTATTGTTTTCGATTGCTCCTACCATATATGAATCATCACAAGGAGTGGTTTACTTCATATTCAACTTTTGATGGTGGAGAATTTTTCATTGGTGATAACAATATGAAGAAGATTGTTGGTAATGGAAAGGTAAAGTTGTGTTTCAGTGATGGAAGGCTTAAAACCTTTGATCATGTTTTATATATTCCAAGACTTGTGAGAAATTTACTTTCAATATCCAAGTCAAGAATGATTCTAGAATGCAAGTGACATATGACAAGTCTTGTTGTAGGTTTGTAAGAGGGAGTTTGATGATAGCTAAAGGATCTTCAATTGGAACTTTGTTTAGGCTTAATGCTTCCATATTTTATAACTTTGTTAATGTAACTAGCACTGAAAATGCATGTATGTTGTGGCACCATAGATTGGGTCACATAAGTGAAAAGGGTCTTAAGACCATTTTGAATAAAAATTTGGTTGATGGTATTTCTAATTATTCTATTGGTAAAAATGATTTTGTGAGCATTGTGTGTTGGGTAAATAGAATAGATCATCATTTTTTAATGGGACTAATAAATCTAAGAGGTTATTAGAGATCATTTATTTGGATGTGCTTGGACCAATGGATGTTAAATCTTTTAGAAAATCTCATTATTATGTTACTTTCATTGATGATGTGTCAAGATGCATGTAGATTTATTTTATGCATGCAAAATCTAAGGTTTTCACTAAGTTTAAGGAATGTAAAACCTTAGTTGAGAAGCAAATGGATTATAAGATAAGGGTATTGAGATCTGACAATGGGGGTGAATATTGTTATAGGGAATTTGATGAGTTATGTAAGCATGCAGGTATTATTTGTAAAAAGACTATACACCTCAATAAAATGGGTTAGTAGAAAGAATGAACCTGAAACAAAGGGGAATAGGGGAATTCACCAAGATGAGATTGATGAACTCAATTAGAGACCTATTTCTCACTACTTCATTAGGAAATGAGATCCACACAATGAAAATACTATCAATCTTGAGGTGAGTCAAATCCAAGTGTGAATCTATTGATTTCCTTTTTTTGCAAGGATACGTGTCTTGATTGTAAAGCACTTTGTGGAGAAATATTAAAATAGAAAACTAACTCCAAATTGAAATCTACAAAGTGCATCTAATAGATTAAGCTTAATTTTCATGGAACCATAAATCAAAATACAGATCTGAGAAATGGAAAATGATGTGTACCATTCACCAAAAGTGATTTTCTAAAGCTAATTGAGGAATCATTCACCCTATGGTGAATGGGTCCTAGCTAGGGCTCTATAAAAATGGTTTTTGGGTTCATTTCTCCTATGTCCGCACTCCCAAGTTATAGATTTTCATAGTCATAAAGCTAGAAATAAATCCTATAGGTGAGTTTTCATGAAATTGAAACAATGATGAGAACAAATGCAACTTTGACAACATTGCAATTTTGTTGTTTAATAGATCTTCCACCTAAATCTGTAAACACAAATCAAGAAGGAAGAATTTTTTTTTTGTTGGTGAATGGGGGGTTGCCTTTTTCAAACATTGTTTTGGTAATTAAACCTTGTAATGATTTACAATGAAACATGATAGAATGATGAATGAACAAAGTAATGTCACAACTCACCAAACCCTTGTATGAACCTTGGAATGTAAATATGCAACTTGCATGAAATGGCTTCAATGGATGTGGATATTGATCTTGAAACTTGATTTGAAACAATTCCTTTGAATGCTTGAATGGATCTTGAACACTGCATCAACATATTAGCTGAAAATAACATGCATGATGCAAGAAGACTTTGACATGATAATAGGATCTTGATTTCTAAAATAAATCTTCACTAAATCTGCTCTTGAATGCCTTGAAACACTCTTGATAATGCTTACTTGAATATCCTTAGATTTCTTGAAAATCTTAGATGAAACTTAGTGAAATGACCTCTTATTTATAGGCATGTTAACATAAATTCTTGAAATTCAAATAGCACAAGTCAACATATGAATATAGATTTGAAATCATTAAAATACCACCAAAAACATAATTCAAATTTAGGTCCTAGGTCATTTACCTAGGGCACACATTTCTCAATGATAAGTGTCATTTTATGGAATTAATGAATGCCGAGTTTTCCTTTTCAGAAATTGCAATTAATTAGGATTGGATTTGAATTAAAGGGTCCAATCAAGGTAAATTAACATCAATTAATTAATAAAGCCCTAGTAGACAAGTGTGAAAGTGTAAAGATACACTTTACAACGCCAAAAATAAGTCACAATTAAGTCCATTTTATTTAATAGGGCTCTAAAATTAATGTGAATATGTAAAATACATATTACAACACTAAATCGAGGCACAATTTAGTCCATTTTATTTAATATTAATTCCCAAATTCATATTACAACACTAAATCAAGGCACAATTTAGTCCATTTTATTTAATATTAATTTCCAAATTAAGTGTGGAAAAGGGATACATTTTCCTATAGTATAGAACCAAACCTTGATGGAAAGAGCTAGGAGCATGTCTAGTAGTGTTAATATTGATATCTATTATTTTGGGTAGAAGTTGTAAGTATTGCATGTTATTTGGTTAGTAGATCTCTTTGTTCATTTCTTGTTGATAAAACTCCTTATGAAGTTTGGATAGGTAGAAAGCCTTCTATTTCACATTTAAGGGTCTTTAGTTGTGAGGATTTTATTCATGTTCCTCGAGAGAAGCATCTAAGGTGGATCAAAAAGAATGAAAAAAGCATCATTCTTGGCTACAGTGAGAATGTAAAAGGAACTATAAGCTTTGGAATCCACTAACTTATAAAATGGTTTTCTCTAGATATGTGAATTTCAAGGAGTTTAGAGCTTACTCAAGTGAGGAACAACCAAAGGAGAAAGATAAGAAAAAAATATGCACTCCGACATAAAGATTGAAAAGTAGGAAGATACACATGTGGAAGAACAACCGGATGAATTAGAGGATGGAGAAGCAGAAGAAGGTTCAAAGAGTTTAGGTGATGTGCAGGATGAGCATGCAGAAGAAGAAGAGTAGCAAGAACTCCTTACCCTAACTTGAGAAGATCCAAAAGGAAATCAAATCCAGATGACAAGTATAGCCCATCCAATTTTTATTATGTATTTGATTTTTTTATTACTAATGATGGACCTAGATCCTACAGGGAAGCTCTTTCTTCAGAAGAGAGTGAGTCTTGGATGTAGGCCATTCAGGAGGAGATGATGTCTTTGGATAGTTGTGATACCTAGGATCTTGTGATTTTTCCCAAATGAAGGAATCCTATTGGATGCAAGTGGGTATTTAAAAAGAAATTTGGAACAGATGGTTAGCTAGAGCAATATAAGGCCAGATTGGTGGCCAAGGGCTACTCCTAGAGAGAGGGAGTTGATTTCTATGAAATTTTCTCTCTTGTTGCTAATTTTACTTCTATTATATTCCAATAATCTATTGTTGTTGCTTATGATTTATATATAGATAAAATGGATGTTAAAATTTATTTCTTTCATGGGGATCTTGAGGAAGAGATTTATATGTGACAACCTTGTAGTTTTGTTGTGAAATGAAAAGAACACATCATTTGTAGGTGAAAGATATCTTTATATGGTTTGTAATAGTCACCCAACATGTACTAGAATTTTGATTCCTTTTCATTAAAGTCGGGTTTTGTTATAACTGAGGAGGATCATTATTTTTCATGATCAAACTCTAATCATTGTCTTGTATATTGATGAAATGTTGTTTATGGGTAACAGTAAGGTGATGACTAAGGAGCTTAAGACTCAACTTTTTGTCATATTTGATATGAGGGATTTGTGGGTTGAAAAATGTATTCTTGGAATGGAGATCAGTAGAGATTAGGTTCCCAAAAAGCTTTAGTTAAGGAAGAGTAAGTATGTTCATACTATTTTGCAGAGGTTTAATATGCATGGTTGTAAACTAGTAAATATTCCATTTCTATTTCGTACTAAGTTGATTCTAGACATGTTTCCTAATTTTGATGATAATTTTAAAGAAATACAATATTCCTTATACTAGTGAACATTGCTAGTAATTTAATGTATGCAATAGTTTGCACTAGACCATATATAGCCCAAACAGTGGGTGTTTTGAGCAAGTTTATGTCTAACCCTGGTAATGATCATTGGAATTTTGTTAATAGGGTGTTTAAATATATTTGTGTGGTAATTTAGATTATTGTTTACTTTGTCATGGTATTGATGATGTGGGTAAGTCATTGGACATACCAGATTTTGTTGACGCAGATTGGGCAGGTGACTTGGACAGTTGAAGGTCCACTAGTGGCTATGTTTTTACTTTGTTTGGAGGTGCAATGGGTTGGATGAGTAAGAGGCATCCTAAAGTTAAATTTTCCACCATCGAAGGAGATTATATGGAAGCTACACATGCTTCTAAGGAGGCAGTTTGGTTTTAGAGACTTGATAATGGTATTGGTTTTGATTACACAACAGTGAGGATTGGATGTGATAGTAAGAGTGCCATATGTTTAGCCAAAAATCCTATGTATCATTCCCATACTAAGCATTTTGATTTTCAGTATCACTTTGTGCAAGAAATGGTTGAGAATGGTAAAGTTTTAATTGAGAAGGTTGACACTTTGGATAATGTTGGAGATTCTCTCATGAAGCTAGTGACTATAGATAAGTTCTCTTGGTGGAGGAAGACCATGGGCCTTGATCAATGTACTTGATTATATATTTTTTATTTGTATCTCATGGATTTAATTGCAATGTATAATATCAAGTGGGAGAATGTTAAGATAGGTGACATTATAATTGCTATCCTAAGTTGATTCATATGTTTCCATGTCCATTGGAAAGTGTTCTAGGGGACATGAGGGACAAAATATTTATTATTTATTTTCCTATGACAAATTGTAATTGCATTAAAAGAGGTGGACCCATTACGGTGATGGTTACAAAGCATCCTAGGAGAATATTCCTCTTGGGCACCCAACTTTTTGGGTTCGGATCACATGAGTGTGCATTTCCTTGCATGTTATTTCATGTTATGCATGCTCTTGCATGGCTGGGTACCCAAGTTTTCATGTTGGTGCATGTTCGTGTATGTAGCCATTAAAGTCTCCAAAGAGTTATGGTGCACATTTTGGTATTCTCTCCCATAAACTTCTATAAATTGGAGCCTTGAGATGGTGGTTTAGTATGAGTTCTTTGTAGGTTGACAGAGCGAAGAAGTGTTGTCAGATTATAGAGATGATTGTTGTACTGATGTACTTCCTTGAAGATTAATACAAACATTAGATCTCTTCGGGTGTGGATTTTTTCCTTGCAAGGGTTTCTCCACATATATCTTGTGTCACTTTTGTATACAACTTTTGGTATTGCATATTTTTTATTCATTGTTTAAATTTTCAATCACATAATCTTGTTATGAATATCTTGAACATATAATTTTATATTTTCAATCACTTTAATAAGTTCATATTGTTGCAAGTTATACCCCGATTTCCAACACTCCTTAGGGACACTTCTCAGCAATTGGAAATATCAAGAAATGGGATCCTCTTTCTCCTTACCTCTTCATTATGTTGGTGGAGGTTCTTGGTCGAAACATTTCTAAAGGTGTCTCAATTGGCTATCTGGTTTTTTTCCTCCATCCACTTCTCAACTAGTTTCCTATCAACATTTTTTTATGATACCATCCTCCTTGGGGAAGCTATGATTACTGAGGCTAAGGGTTTGATCAACATTCTTTAGGATTGTATTTCTACTTCAATTCAATATTTTAATATGGAAAAAGTGTTATGTTCTTCCTTAATGTCCCCCATCTCCAAATCAAAACTTCTTGGATCCTCAATTGCAGAGACCCTTTCTCTCCCATTGAACTTCTTAGGAGTGCCTTTTATAGTTGGGAAGGTTCAAAATTCTATTTGGTCCAACTTGAACTTGATAGAAATAATTCAAAGGGAACTCATGGCATGGAAGGGTTCCCTTCTTAGCAATGCAGACAAACTTCTTCTCCTAAAATCCACTCAACAAAGCTCTACTATTTTATCTCCTATCCCTATTCATAATGCCTTATTTAAGGATAGACAAACTATAGAGAATTTAAAGAATGTTTCTATGGTCAGTTACTAAAGAAAAATAATTGCTTCTCCTTGGATAATTGGGATACTTTCTACTCAAAAATAATTCTTGGAGGCCTTGATATAAGAAATCCCAAAAAACATACCTTGGAGCTTCTTTCTAAAGTTAGTTGAGCCTAATAAAACAACAAACTGAATGGATCAATATTCTTAGATCTTAGTATCTAAATGAAAGGTAGGGCATTTCTCTCCTTCTCAATGATAAAATTTTCAATTACTATAATCTAGATTAACCTCCTAAAAACTAAGAGGTTAATAATGCGTGGTTTTTTTTGGAAAATTAGAAATGGTGCATCAATGATATTTTGGGAAGATACTTGGATCCCATAGTAGGCCCTTCATCTTGATCTAGTGTACTCTGCCATTAAATTGGATAAATGTACTAGATTAGGTTCAAAGGTATCTAACTATTTGGACTACTCTTTTGATCCTCCTCTATCTAATATTGACCCAAACTAGTACGATCCCCCACTTTGATTGGTTGTTGTAGGACATTTCAAAAAAATTGGTAATTTGAAATTCTATAGAACTTGTCTTCCTAACTCCTTGGTTTGGGTGGACTTGAATGATAGAAACTACTTTCAATTCTATCTATAACCTCCTATCTAACAATTGGGATCATCAATTTCATTCATTAAACATATTGTGGAATAAATCTATACCTCAAGCTCAATTCTTCTAATGGATGGCCTACCATGAGAAAATTATTCTGCTCGATAATCTCCAAAAGAGAGGGATACATCTTGTCAACGAGTGCTTTTTTTGCAAGAATGAGGAAGAAAATATTCCTCATCTATTTTATTTATCCTTTTCTAGGTAGGTTCACCAAAAAAATTAATCTCTATTTTAGGGTAGCTGGGTTTGGACCAAAGACATCAAAGAAGTGGTTAATTTTTTGACCCCTCTAGTCTACCATTCCATTCTTTCTAAACTTTGGTGGTAGTCTATCCTCTTCATGGGGTGGTCTTTATGGAAATATCACAACAACATGACTTTTAGTAATAAAAAACTCCTTGGTTCAGGTTGTAGTAGATCAAATTATCAATAAGCTCAAAGAGAATTTCAAAATGGTTTCCATCAATCCTAAAAGGAACCCCACCACTCTAGAATTTAACATTTATTTGACTTGGAAACTATCAAATTTTCTAAACTCCCTAAGTTCTATAATTCCTATTGACAGCAAGAATACCCATTTGTCCCCTTGAACCTGGCTAGCTTAAGATAAACTTTGATGGCTCAACATAATTGAATCCAGGTAAGGCTAGTGGTGGTGGAATTTTATGGGATCATAGAGGGAAGGTTCTTCTAATTTTTGCTATCAATATGGGAAGGAAAACTTTTAGTCATGCAGAGGTAGTTATCATGTACCATGGAATTCAAATTCCTAAGCATAAAGGTGTGTCCAACCTAACAATTGAAGGTGACTTGCGTAAAATAATTATGATGCTTAGTGTAAAAGTGAATCCTTGTTGGTCCTTAAGGGATCCCATCACAAAGGCTTACCAATATATTATAAACATTGGGAATTGTCAATTCTCTCACATTTCTATATAGGGAATAAGGTGGAAAATGTGATAGCAAATATGGGAGGATGATTTAATGATCCCAAAAAATGTGAGAGATTTTATCAATAAGAATAGAAAGGTACACATAAAATAGGTATTAAATCAAAGCCTCTCTAGGTTCATAATGACAACTAGCCCATTTTGAGCATCAAAAAAATAAATCTCCACATCTTTCCCATTCGCAAGCCTCTTTAGTATATGATCACTAATAGCAATTGGTGTTTCTAGAGTCTTCTTGACTATCCTCTACTTTTTTAAGTTTCTTGTGAGACAGTGGGTGACCTGGTTCAAGAAAAACCCACATTATGCAAAACTTGGAAGAAAGATAAAGACCTATGGACTATTCTTAAGAGAGTAAAGTTGGCCTCTTATTTGGAGGCAATGATAGGTCATGACCAAATATTTCAATAGATTTTGAAAGCTCATGGAAGGATATAAATTTTGTTTTCAAGGGCCTTTCTTCCATGGTCAATATGGAGCTTATCTTAGAGGCAACGAGGCCCCCCCTCAATAGGGCTTGCATCCCTAGAAAGTTGAATGACCATTATCAAAAAGGATGGATAGATTCATCAAGTAGGGGGAAAAGATTAATCACTTGCAAAATGTTTTCAATAGGGATGATTTTATTAGAGTTTGGAGAAATATGGCTAAAGTGCTCATGAGATATGCCACCCTAGAAGGTAGATTCAAATGATTTCATCCTCACAATTTTTTTATGCTTAATAACTTTAAGTATAATATAAATTTTATTTTTTTTATTTTGGATTATGTTGTCTCTCAAACAATAAATTGGGGTTGTTTAGGACAAAGGGAAACAATTTCCCTTTCACTAGGGTCTAATCTTCACATTATACCATTTTAAGGTAGCCCACTCCCCTACCATTGTCCCTATCCTAAAAGAGAGTTTTCCTCCCTTGGCTCTAAGTTTTTTTGAGCCTTTGCAGGACACTCTTACTACTATGAACCCTATGTAATTTTAACCTTGAGCTCTCACCAAATAATCACCCAATATAACCCTCCATGGGCCTCAAAATGTAAGTCCCATATTTTAGAGGACCCCACCCCTACTTAGAAGAAAAATGTGTCTTTTATCGATCCCCTAGATTTCAATTTCGAATAATTTTGATGATTTTTGGTACCCCACCCCCAATAACTCTCCTAATAGCTCTCCTTTCTAGGAATATTATCGTATTGTATCTCCCACTAGTTCCCCCTAACTACTAACCCTTCCAGCCCCCTAGACTCACCTATCCTTAATGTGAACCTAGAGAATGTTCTCATTCATTCCTATATGGGTGTTGTTGTCTATTCTAGTTGTGCTCCTTTGAGGCTGAAAATCAATGAGTTAAGTGGAGAAAAATATATCCAAAATGATATTATGAAATGGTTACTTTCCCAATTAATTATTGCCAAAGATAAGGTCTAGGATTTGGAGATGAAGGTGTTCAATATAAAGTAGGACTAGCTAGTTGAAGTTGAGGATGAGGCCATTGGAAATTTTGGTCTTCCATAGCAAAGTACTTTGAGAATTGGGCCAATTTGGAGATTGACTTCAAGGATATCAAGGATGTTATTAGGACTTTAGAGGAAAGAAATAAACTACACATAATGGCCACCATGTGCAACAAGCAAGGGAAAAACCTACATAGCTTACAAGAGACTATGCATTACAACAAAGAGATGACAACGAATACAACTTTCACCATACAAGTATTCCAACATGAACTTAGGAACTGAATTGGTAAGTGAGCCAAGGAGGATATTTCAAATGTTGCAAGTTCCAAGAAGGGAAGAAAAGTGGGTAATTTTACCACTCCCCCTGTTGGTGTAAATAAAGTCTTGTACCTAGTTAATTCATTACTAGGGGACTTATTTACACATGTTTTAAGTTTACTTAGGTCATAGGAAGGAATCTTTCTAGATAGAAGATGTTAGTTGTCATTAGTTGTTATCTTATCCTTTGACAACTACTACATGTGAACCTAGGTAAGTGTGATTAGTTGTCTCATGTCATATGATTAAGACACTTGTCATAATCCTATGACATCTTGCATCTCACCTTGGCTATATAACCAATGGGTCTCTCATTGTAATCACAATCATCTCATATCATTGACATTGAAAACAGTTTATTCTTGTCATATTCATTTCTCTCTTTTTGTGCTTTCCATTTGGTCTCAAGATCTTGGTAGACATAGCCAATTCTAACATAGTATTAGAGTGGGTTGGGTGCCATTGGAGAGTCTTTTTCTGAAGAGAGATACTAGATTTGGGGGTGTTCCATTTTTTGGCTCTTTGTTCCAGGTTCAAATCGGAGATTGTTGGTGCAAATCTAAGTTCACCATTGCATTTGGAAGGTTCGAGAAAGTAAATTTTTCCTTTTGTTTCGCCCAAATCGAACATTCAAGGCCAAATCTATGAGGGTTTGAAGCTAAAGAGTGCCAAATCCAAAAGGTAGCTGCAATTTTGGAGCATTTTGGGTCAAATATGACCTTGCCATCGCGTCCAGAAGGACCAAAAACCCTAAGATCAACTGTCAAATCATCCAAACGGAATAGTTGTCCAGTGAGGTAAAAAAAAAATTCCCAAGGAGTCGTACGGCTCCCCAGGTCATCATAAATTCTACAGTATGATTTGTTTCAAAAAATTATTCATTATTTCGGTTGGAATTTATTTGAAAAATTTATATTCCACAGAATATTTCATTTTCAAAAAGTTTTTAAAATAAAATAAAATAAACTAGGGAAGTTTTTTTTTTTTTGCAAGAAAATTTCCACAGAGTACCGCATTGTAGGGGATTACCCTGGTACCTACAAGGTAGTGAATCTCCACCATCCACCATGTGGGCAAGCACAAGCCCCATTCCCCCTTCACCAGCAGTACCCGTCTACAGCGACCGATGGTCACTTATATAAATGTCGGCGTTCAAAGTTAAGAATCCAACCGGAAAAAGGAAATCTAGCAGAAATAAATACTACCAGTGGTGACCACAAATAACCCAATGGTTGGCTATTCTAAATTCAGCAAGTCAAATATTCTAGGCAAGATTCTAGTCCAACCCGATTACATTCACTTGAGCATCAATTTTATGCTTATAGTCAGGTGAATATTCTTGTGACAGGCTGGGGGATGGAAAAATTTATCACGCACATTGCTGACGTCAGCAATGCATTAGTGTGATGTCAGCAGTCCCCTAAAAAAAATTTCCCCCCTCTCCAATTGAGTTTTTGATTTTACAATTCAACTTCAAAGGCCCATATCTCGGTCATTTTGACTCCTTTTTTTGAGCAATTTTTTTTTATTTGGGCTAATTTTTTGTGCTCTTTGTAATGGTACAATTAGTTTCTAGTTTTGGTTTCTTTTTTTTCCAAAAATTTCATATTTTCACATGTGTTGTTGCTTCGTCCTCATTTTGGGAACTTTGGGTCCTCATATCTTGCTCCTACGATAACATTTTCGGGTGCAGTTTTTTTTTAAAGTGTATATTTTTTCATGTACTTCTCAATGGTATGATCAGATTGATCTTATTTTGTACCAAAAATTGTATTTGATTATGTGGCCTATTTTGGAATTTGCATGTACCAAGATCAAAGACCACTTCATTATTTTTGGCAAGTGGCAACTATAAATGCACTAAATATAAAGTGCCAAATCAGATATTGCTTGGGGGGGTAATCTTGTAGTCATTAGTTGCATTCTTTTACTTGGTTTTTGTTCTTGCAATGGGGAAATCTCAAATTGAACTCCTAAATCCACATAATTATGCTAAATGGAGAAAATCATTATGCAACTATCTCATGATGAAAGGTTTAATAGGTCATCTAAAGGACACTATTCAAAAACCTATTGATGCTAAACAATTGGCAAAGTGGGAGATTGATCATGAGAAAACACTTGGATGCACATGTTCATTAGTCTCTTTTGATTTTCAATTTCATATTGAATCATTTAGTACACCTAAAGAAGCATGGGAGACTTTTGAAAAATTATATGCTAAAATAGATAAGATTAGGGGTTATCAAATTGATAATGATTTGATGAATCTTAATCCTAAAATTTTTAACCACATCCAAGCCTACATCTCCAAAATCAAGCAACTAAGAACATAGTTAAAAGAATGTAGTATTGAAAAAGAGGATTTACAATTGATTTTGAATGTGTTATCTAAGCTTGGTCCTAAGTATTTAATGTTTTTTTCTGGCTTTCCTATCCATCGGCTTTCTATGGGAGCATCATATGTTGATCCTAAGTTTGATGACTTTTCAAATCTCCTAATTCAAGAGGAAGCTAAGTTAATGAACATGGGTCTAATCAAGTCTTCCAAGCCACAAGCATTGGTGGCTAATGAGTCTAGGGTACAGAAAGAATCAGGGAATCTTGATAAGAAGCAAAAGAATAAAAAGAATAAGCCACATAAAGAATCAAAATCCTCATCCTCAAAAGGATAATCATCTAAGAAGGAGAGGCCTTTTTGTGCTTATTGCAAGAAGGATGGACATGAAGAACATTATTGTTACAAGAAGGATGTTGATGAATTGAAGAATCTTCTCAAAAGGAATCACTTTGATTTTCCTTCTAGAATGTTTGAATCTTCTTCTCCTTCTACTTCAAAATAGTCTAAAAAGGACAAAGGTCAAGCATCTACATCAGGATATAAAGGACAAGCTATTTGTGCTCTTTCAGGTCCTGGATCAGGGAGATGGCTTCTAGATTTAGGAGCATCTCATCATATGGCATCTTCGCAGACTATATTCTCTTCATTTCAGCCTTGTACTATGTCTCCTATCATGATGGGAAACAATACATACATGAGTGTAACAGGAAGGGATCTATTAGTCTTGGGGACAACACTTTTTAGGATGTCTTGTGTGTTCCTCATTTGATGAACAATCTTATTTCCATATACTAGATTACACATGGTGGAGATGGGAGAACTGTGGAGTTCACACCTGATTCATTCATCATTCGAGACTTGGAGACTAGAGAGATCATTGCTACTGGGGTGGTTGATCATTTATCTCAGTTGTATACCTTTGAAAATTTTGCTTCTAATGAAGACATGTTCCTTGGACTATTGATCACACCTATGATTCAGAGGAGACATTTGGCTACTTGAACTTGGGAGTTCTCACATCAGATCCAGTTCTTGATTCATGCATTCAATCTCCTCCACCTACTATTGTAGTTGATGATGCTTGTGATTCAATGCAACAAGATACTCATTGTCTTCCAAATATGGCTACTTTGGATGGCTTCTTGATAGGTATTTCAGACTTGTTTGTGGAGTCTCATTTTGCAGATTTGGGGGACATCATTGATAGCATTCATCTTCTCTTTGATGAAGATTCTCTTTCTTGATTTGTTGTGAGGGACCACCTTGACCCTCTTGTTCATTCTCTACATGATCATTCTTCATAGTTTGGCATGAGTGTGGATAATTTTAGACAACATGTGGAGGAGGCCTCTTTGTTTTTAGAGGGGATATTCTTGTCTTTGGATCATGTTCTACATTCATCTCTACTAGATGTTGGGTTGTCCTCTTCAGCAATGTGGCCTAGAATGCCTGATTGGAGTGTGTCAACTTTCGGCCTCAACATGGAGTCACTTGAGCATCATTCAAAGACATCATCATACATCATCCATATTGCTGACATCTTGCATACATCCATGGTTTTTTTTCTTCCTAAGGGGAGGAATGTAGTTCAGCGAGATTGGATCATCTTCAACATTCAATGTCAAGCTTCTACCATCATTGTAGGAGACTCAACATTGAGGGGGGGTTGCCTTGTCTCTCTTCTACTTCTCTCTTATGGGGGGTCTTTTTCCTCACATGGGGTTTTTACCTTCTCATGCCTCATTGAGAGTATTTCTTTTTGTATTTCATCTCTCTTTTGGGGAGGAGTTTTTTCCCACTGGGTTTTCTCCTTTTCTCCGTTTGTGAGAGATTGCATTTCATTTTCTTTGCATATGTACATGGGTACCTAACATGGCCTAGTATCCCAGACCCATCTTTGCATCTTTGTGTCATTTGCATATTAATCTACTACTCCCTAAGTTGCACTTAAGGGGGGGTGTTGGTGTAAATAAAGTCTTATACCTAGTTAATTCATTACTAGGGGACTTATTTACACATTTTAAGTTTACTTAGGTCATAGGAATGAATCTTTCTAGAAGATGTTAGTTGTCATTAGTTGTTATCTTATCCTTTAACAACTACTACATGTGAACCTAGGTAAGTGTGATTAGTTGTCTCATGTCATATGATTAAGACACTTGTTATAATCCTATGAAATCTTGCATCTCACCTTAGCTATATAACCAAGGGGTATCTCATTGTAATCACAATCATCTCATATCATTGAAATTGAATACAGGTTATTCTTGTCATATTCATTTCTCTCTTTTTGTTCTTTCCATTTGGTCTCAAGATATTGGCGGCCATAGCCAATTCTAACACCCCCTACTAATGAAGGGGATACCATGAAGAAAAAACATTGTCTTTTGAAGAAAAATTAGAATTCTTAGCTAAGGAATGTCAGGTAATGAAGGGCTTATGGCTACTGGGTGACCAATAACTACTCTAGTTTCTTTCTAATCTTTTTCTATTTTTGTGTCTTTTTTTTTTGGTTGTGTTAGTTTTTATTTATGGGTTTCTCACTTCTCGTGAGCTCACCTACTTGTCCTTCATGGCTATTTTTTAATGGTTTTTCTTCTTTTAAAATAGATATATTTTATATATAGAATAAAAAATATAATATCCTCAAAAATAAGATAGCTTGACACTTGACGAGACATTAGGAAGCATCTGGCATATGTGAATTTATTATGGTTGTGTGGTGTTAGCCTTGGTGACATTATTATGGGCTCTAGGTGCTATTTTATCTCCATTCCTTTTTTCTATGCTTTGTTTGTCTTGGTGGATGTGGTTAGTGATGGTGTTGACCTCTGATTCACATTCCCATTGCAGTAAGATGGTAGGGGTAATCCTCATAACTTGGGGTGTTGAGCTACTTGTTTGCTAAAGTAAAAACAAAAGAGGATGTCTAGTGAGCACATAGTGATATTCGTGATGTATCTAAAAAATAAAATTAAATACCTTGTGTGAGGAAATGGGTGATTATAATCTAGGATATGGTAAAGGAGGTGGATGAGTCTCCTAGTTTTTACGTTCATGAGTTGATGGGAAACCTTCTATAAGACATGATATAATAAAAGGAATTGGAATTCCTTTAATATTGCTAACTCCCTATCATGCACATGGTTATCATTTCTATCACTACTAGTTCCTTCCTCCTTTATGATGATGTGGGTGATGTTCTAGAGTGAGGTCATATGTATTTTAATTGTCTATTGGATCATTTGCATTCCTTTAAAAAGATGTATTTATCTCTAGATTATAGTGGGGGCTATGGATAAAAAGATCCAAATTTCCCTTCTAGATGAAGCTATTCCTCTATTCTTGGCGTATTGTGAGTTAGATGACTAAGACCCCAAATATGATATGGTGAATGTTGTTGAAACCAAGCCGAAGTGCTTAAATCAGAATTGTGAATGTATTAGAGATACTAAGATGGTGCCTATCTATTTTTACCTCTACCATGTTTGTTTCTATTTTTTATGTAATTTGGGTAGGGGTTATGCTTGTTAGGGCTTAAGGTACAATATGGTTATTGTATGGTGGGTCAGTGTATGTTCTATAAGTTTATCAGTTGTAATGGAAAATTTAGGGTGGCCATCATTTTTGGTTGGTTTGTAGACTTGAACCATGTTTTGTAATAATAAAAAAGAAGACTAATATACTATAATATAAATACAATATAATTTTATTTATATTAATTTTTATAACCAATATTTAATATAAGTTTTAATATTAATATATTATTTATATTATTGATATTTATTATAACTCCCTAGTGAAGGCTATTTTTAACACATAGTTTTAAAGGATAAATAAAAATAAATAAAATAAAGTTATAAAGAGAAATTCATTTTATAAAATGTAAAAAACATATTTAAATTAGATAGCAAAATTTATATTAAGTGATTCTACTAAATTACCATTATTAGAAGAAAAATTAATGTGTAAATTATCTATAAAATATAGGAGTTTGAATTAATTGTGAAATTATATAAATCTTACTTCATTAAAAAATAATTATAAATGTGCAAGTTAAAGTAATGTGATCCAACAAAAGGAAAAAAATTCACATAAAATAAGGAATAATAGAGAGAATATAAAAGAGTGCAAACATAGCTATTTTCTCTCCTTCATTTAGGAATAATGGTAATATAATAGCCATTTTTTTCTATCTTAATAACCTTTAAGAATTAAAAGTTTTCCAGGCAATTAGATTGATGATAATTCATTTTTAAAGTATTTTATAGTTATAAAATTTGTATCTTTACTTTAAAAAAAGAGATTTCTTGAGTAGAAAAAAATTGAACTCCTAATTTGTTTACAAATATAGTTACTAATAACTAATCAAGCAATGTTGATTACAATGGTATTGTAGACATATGATTTCCACAATCCATAATGTTAGTTTTTATTTTAAATGAGAAAGAAAAAATTATACACTCAAATCCAAAATATTCATAAAAAATTACAATAGTATTGTCTAATAACAAGTACTAATAACTCAAGATTGATTTATAAATATTTTTCATCTAATATAGCACTACTTTGATTTATCCATCTGTTGATTCTCAATATTTTATTTATATTATATTATAATAGTATAAAAATGATATATACATATAATTTAATCAACATATTAATTGACATGATACATTAGGCTCTAGGAAAATTCATCACGATGGAAAATTCACCGCCAACAATTCATCACGGAAATTCACCGCTAGCTATTCACCCCACAAAAAAATTATAAAAATTTGATTAATTTTTTTACAAAAAAATAATTTGATTTATGATAATAAAAATGAATAAAAAATTAATGGCATTAACTTTAGAGAATTTTATTTATGATAATATTAATGCAGGTTTTTTCTTGCCTTAATTTTACATGGCAGTGAATTTGTCATGGTACTGAATTTTCTCACGGTGAATTTCTAGCAGTGAATTTTTCATCGGTGAATTGCTGCGGTGAATTTGTCATATGCAATACATTATATTAATGAAAATTTGAAATTGTTGTAATTCTCATTTTACAAACTAAACTTCAACTACAATGTTAAGATTTGGTTATTTAAACTTAAAATCAACCAATCAAACTACACAACTATTTTCCAACAAATTCTTTGTTTATTTTATTTTACAAAGATTTATTCTATGAAAAAAACTCAACTTTAATTATATGAACCCTAACAATTACAATTTTTATCAACCTAAGAAAATCAGGGTAGTAGTTGTGCGGGCTAACTTTGTTAGCATGTAGCGATTGATTGGACTATCGTAGAACCTTCATTTTCTTTTTTTTAATGTAGGATGGCTTCTTATTTATCTATAACTAAGGTTTGAAGGTCTGACTCATGATACAACTCACCACATTAGCACATCTATTGAGAAATGTCTAAAATTTGACTTTTTAAAGGTTCGACCAAAAGTTAATCATGGAACCCCCAATAGTCATACAAAAACAAATAATTTATTGCTTGTAGAATATCACATTTCTATTTAAATTAAATTAATATACAACTTAAATGAACCAAATACCTATTGATAGCCATAATATTTTGATATCTCTAGCTTTTATATTCAACACATATGGACAAATAGTTGAACACAAAAAAAACTATTTGTTGTTATAAAAACAACACATAATTATTTAAAATATAACTTATATCAAACAAGAATGGACCAATAGTTGAACACTAAAACTTTTTGAAAACCCTTCACATTTAATGGAAAAATACATGTTATTTATTGTGCTCACCTTTTATATTTGTGATAGGACAAACTATTAATATAAAATACTCCAATGCTTGTACATTGCTATTGCAATACTTGTACACATAAGAACAATATTTTTTCACTATGATAACAATACTTGTTTAAATGAGTGTCTTATTTTATTAAATGAGCATTTATTTTTTAAATGATACACTATAGTGGATAGTTATGATATTTTATTTGAGACAAAAAAATACTTATTTCACTTCTTCATGAATGTATTTATGTTTTTTTATATAACAATTAGAGGTTCTCATGTGTTCAAGTATGGGTCCATTTTTTATCACCATTTGGTTTTTTTTAATTTACATTTGGATTATTTATTCACAATATATAGAATAAATATGCAGTAAGACTAGGTATTATAATCGCGATTGACGGCACGACTATTGAACCGTGCATGACTATTAGTCCCTCATAACTAATTACTACTCTATTTCATCATGGATGACATATTATCCTTGTAAAATGACATATCATCCTTGTAAAATGTCGCCCCTTCAGCAATAATTCAATAAAAAATTCGTGATCTTTTATTTTGTATTAAAACACTCAAAAAGAGTTTGGAAAAAGTGAACCGCATCGAAAAGATAAAAGGAGCATGTCAAATCTCTCAACCAGAAAAAAGTTGTCGCCAACGATATCTCAAAAAAGTCAAGTCAAGGTACTGTGAAGTTGTCATCGAAATCTCTTAGCGAATCCATAAAAATGGCGCTGAGATGAAGTAAACTCCTACCGATTGAACAGTAACCGTGTCTTTTTGTTCTGGCCAAGTGATAGGGAGGGTAATAATAACAGGCTAAGCGCTTTTATTAAATGATAATGCTCGCCTTGGCAGGAGTGTAGCCGCTGAATTATGGCGTTGGAAGCAACTTCCATTATCGTTCTCGCTGTAGGACTGGCTTCACTTTGGTTAATTGGAAACTCTCTCAGACGTAGAAAGGCAAAGCCACCGCAGTCTCCATCGTGGCCAATAATTGGACATCTTCCTCTGCTAAGCAGAAGCAAACAGCCTATACACAGACTTCTATCCTCTCTTTCAGAGCGCTATAGCCCCATCATGCATCTCCAAATTGGCTTCCGCCCAGTTTTGGTTATCACCTCTTCAGATCTCGCAAAAGAATTCTTTACGACTAATGATAAAGCCTTTGCTTCTCGCCCACATCTAACTGGAGGTAAGCATATTGGGTATGACTTCAAAATATTTAGCTTGGCTCCATACGGCTCCTACTGGCGAACTATCAGAAAAAATTGCAGGCTCCAGCTCTTTACTGCAGGCAGAATCGAATCTTTCAGGCACGTCCGCACAGAGGAACATTCCTCTCTCATTCGTTCGCTGTACGAGAGTTCGCAGCGAAGCATCAATCTAGTGAACATCAAGTCGAAGCTCTCAGATCTCACATTTAATATCATAGTGCGAATGGTTGCCAGTAAGAGATTCTCGTCAGATCTCTGTTTGGAGGATTTCAAAGAAGCGCAGCAGTTCAAGGAGTTGATAGAAGAAACTTTCTTACTAGCTGGATCATTTGATATCAGCTATTACCTGCCTTTTCTCAAGTGGATTGATCCTTATGGAATAGTGTTTGCCATGAAGAATCTACACAAGAAGAGAGACGTGTTAATGAAGAAATTGCTCCACGATCACCGAGAGAAGAGAGGGGTACATGCTCGAGACTTGATAGGCGTTCTCATCTCTGCAGCAGACAACCATGAAATTCACTCTGACAATAACGATGATGTAGTTAAAGCCACAGCCTTAGTATGTACTTGTATCACTTTTTTGACACATATTTGTATCAGTTTTGCAAGATCTTCTTATCATAGTTTGTATTGAATAGTAGTTGTCTTGTGGTCAAGGTATAGATGGTTTAAGCGGAGACTGTCTTTATAGTCAAGATAAGGCACTGATTATTTGAAGTTTCTAAACAGTCAAATGCCTTCACCTGTGGCGGATGAGTTGTGGTCATGGCACTGACTGTCGGAGTGGAAACCCCATCTCTACCGCAACAGCCGATGCCTCGAACACAACACACCCAAAAGAGTTGATCACAATGAGCAAACTTTTTAAGCTCGTACTTACAAGATTTGTCTTTTGGTTTTGCAGAGCATTATAAATGCAGGTACTGAAACATCGGCTGTAACCATCGAGTGGGCACTGTCAGCTTTGATGAAGCACCCGAACATTTTGGGCAAAGCCCATCAAGAGCTCGACACACATGTCGGACGGAACCGATTAATGGAGGAATCAGATATCCACAAGCTGAAATATTTGCAGGCAATTGTGAAAGAAACTCTCAGGCTTTTTCCAGCGGCACCTCTTTTGCTCCCTCACGAATCTAGCGAAGCCTGCACTGTAGGGGGATATCGTGTTCCCGCAGGAACTCAACTCTTGGTGAATGTGTGGGCAATTCAACGGGACGCGGCCGTGTGGGAGCGCCCCACGGAATTTGATCCTGAACGTTTTCTCAACGTGGGCAAAGAGATTGATGTGAAAGGGCAGGACTTTCAATTGATTCCGTTTGGTTCAGGGAGAAGAATGTGCCCTGGCATGTCTTTGGCATTGATTGTGGTCACCCATACATTGGGGCGTCTGCTTCAGAGCTTCGAGTGGTTTGCTCCGGAGGGCACTGTAATTGACATGAGAGAGGAGCTTGGACTCACAATGCCCAAATCAATTCCATTGGAGGCCATCATTAAACCTCGCCTTCCCCTCCATTTCTACTGATACCGTCTGTTTACTACATGGAGCAAAGAGCCTTAACCTCTAACCACATTGTTCGTCTGAAAACATTTAATTTACTTGTAATTACTCGTAAGGTGCAAAGTCTTCCCCTCTTATAGTGTGACTCCTGTCATATTTATAATCTTCCACTTTTCCTTTTGTACATCAATGTTAATGTTCTTGATATGTCTCGGGCACTTACGACTGGCTAAATTTCAGGGTGCTGCGAAAAGCTCACAAGTAGAATGTTTTCACGATTATCTTCCAGTGATCAAGGGGAAGCCTTTCAATTGAATAAACATCAAAATATCTTAACGGAATAGGTTATGTACATGGTTGGCTATAATTTTCTCTTTCTCTTTGTTAATAGGAACATTAAGTTATGTTTTTTGAGGGCATTTTTCTTTTTTAATTATCTTTCTGTGATAGATGTGTCTTGTAAATGCTTAGGTTTATGATTTGGGTTCTCGGTTTCTGAATTTTCTTTTTTTCAATTCAGTTGTACAAATAATTAAATTATTGATTGTTTTAATACAAAGCATTAATCATATAAAACAAAAATATTTAAAATAATTGGTCAATATTAAAATTTTGTTTTTAAATTTTGTTAATATTTAATATTTTTTAAAATATATAAGTAATACAATAAAGTAAAATCAAATATGATAGTAGAAGATCATTAATATAATTTTTAACACATTTCAAACCTTTATAGTATTTAATTATTAATCTTTTACATAGCTCAGTCTATCAAAACTAATCTCCTCAAACTTGACTATATCCATCAGCATTAATAGCATTAATTTCTACTTGATCAAAGCTACCCAAAACACTCCCTAACCATTGAAAAGCTTTCAAATAGAGATGATTGAGGCTCCTACATCTTTTAATGGTAATCCTCTACAAACAACTTGCAAAACAAAATTTGAGTTACTACACAAGCTCTAAACAGTTCCAAATAGTTACTAATTAAAACTTCTATAAATCGCATGCCCTTGATACTATTTTCAAACTTTTGCAATCACTCAACTAGAAATAGTCTAGTGTACTTGACTCATCAAGTGTTATACTCTTCAAACAACTTAGACCCACAAGACACAATTCAAGTTGTGGGTCTTCTTTCCTACCAGTAATGGAATATATTACATAGTTTTTCCATATGTCATCGATCTTCTTATTGCTTTGATGCCAAATTGATGTAGTGGATTTTATCCTTAGTTTCAAAAATGAAACATTGGCATGCTTCACAAAATATAATAAATAGAAATTGAAGGCATCCATGCTATAAAAAATAGACAAATGTGAGGAACACCTTCTCAATTACACCATGTAGGTCTCAAGATCAATTTTCTCCATCTAGATTGACTTGGCGATTGGTTGTTTAAGACCCAATCCATTTACTCAAGAGGTTATAAGGGGGCTCACCTTGTCAAAGAGCTAAGCTTTGAGTCACTAGACTAACCCACCAATTCCTCTTGATGAAAAAATACATTCTTAGTTACACCATTTCAAAACAATACCCAACAATAATATACATTTATAGATAAGAAGCTTACATGGGTCCCCTCTCCCTCTAGCAAAAAAATACTAAAATGCTCCTCAATCTATCCTTCATAATATATTGCACCAATCATTACATATCTTCCACTTAAAATCATTTCTTCGCTCACAAAGCACCGTGACTTAACTTAATTCTAACTCTCCATTTTTAACACAAATATAACCATTGTTCACTCAAAAGGATAATTTGTTACAAACCACTTCTAAATTTAGAAAATATAGTTGCTTTGTTTGAGGAATCAATTTACATCATCATTGTTTGCATTATCCTATCAATTTATCTTTAGTTGAAAGAGATTTGGTTAAGGCAACCCTCTAAACCTCACAGTCGGCTACATGATCTTCCTCTCTTGCCATTAACTAAAACAAACAAGCAAGCATTAACATTGTGAATATTATTGTCAAATTTGCAAAGTTGAAGCCTTCAACATTTGCTTGCATTTGACCTCCCTGTGTCAAGATGGAAGCTTTGTAACACAATATAGACAACCATCCAATAATAAAGGGGCTAATTGTTAGATTTGTTATTGCAATTGTCCTCTACATGTACACACATGGTTGGTGCACTAGAATGCATGCCACACAAAATTGACAATCTATTTCATAGTTTGCAATGTATGTTATAAGACAATGAATATTAGAAAAAGCTAGATCTAAGACTTGTAAAAAAGCTTTCAAACTTTGCAAAAGTATTACGATTCTTTTTCTATCCAAATAAAATGCAAAAAATTTAGAAACTTGTTCTAATTTTTACCCAACCTAATCTATGATATTGAAAGATTTTCCTTTCATTTTGTAAATTTATAAAATCATCTAACTAAATTCTATCAACAAATAAAAAATTCTAAAAAATAAAAAACAAATTTAATAAATATGAAAATATTAAACTAGAAATTTTTTTGGTTGCACAGTTCCCATAATGATTAATATCCAATTTGATCGGCCACAAAACATAAACCCCCACATATAAATAGGGACTGAAAAAACAACTTTCCTAATCATTTATTATGTATTGAAAAACATAAAAGTGTTGAAAATTTTGGGGGATGGAAAAGCCAAAAATATCTCACAATTCTCTTGGAAAAGCTTGCAGCACCATACAAATGATGTATTTTGTTCAAAACAGTTATAAAAATTCTTTAAATTTAGAGATGGATAGTTGTTTGTTCTATTGTACGTTGTTATCAATTTTGAGGTCCTGTGGCTGTGCTAAGTAACAGTATTTCTAGATGTTAACCCGATTTATTATGTAACTGTTATCTCTCTTTGAACACCTTTGTTGCCTCATTATATTATTTACACTGATTCAATATAAACAAAAATATATCTTAAAAATTGTGATAGTGTCATCCAAAAAATTTTAACTAATACAAAATTATGATTTTTTTCATCCAAATCTCTTATCTAATCCATAAAAATGTGGAAGTTAGTCACCATGTAAAAATGAAAAAATGTATTCTAAAGAGTACGTATATCTCAACAATAGTTGTCTATGTGATCAGCAAGCGATATGAAGGGGAATAAGATGAAGCCAAGCAATTTATTAAAGGGTAAAGTGTGCCTCAAGTGTAAAAACATGCCCAAATAAATATAAGTATGAAATAACAGTCATAAACAAGGAAAAATAGAGCATAAAAAAAAAGAGAACAGTTGAAGATATAACAGTCTAACTTATATTCCAAAAAATCCAACAATTTACAAATTCAGTGATGTTTGCAATGAACAGCTTCATATTTATAGTGGAACTTGGAAACTTATAGTAATCTAGAGACTTCTATAGCTGGAATATTATTTTTATGAATAGCTTCTAGCTATTTCAATATTCTAGAAAATTCTTACATTCTAGAAACTTCTTTACATTCTAGACAATCTTAACTTCCTAACATCCCCCCTTAAGATTGGATAGAATATTACAAAGATTTTACAAAAAAGGGGAAAAAAAGATACAAAGGAGAGGAGAACATTATATTACTATCGCCTCTTAATTTTCACCTCAATCATGCCTAGCATACCCCATAATTTCAGAAATTTGGCCTAAAGCATACTCTTAGTAAATATATCTGCTACTTGGTCTTCACTTGGACAAAATTGGAGATTAACAAAATTTTCTTGAACAAGATCCCGAATATAGTGAACATCAATCTCAATGTGTTTTGTTTTAGCATGAAAAACAAGATTATTTGCAACCTGAATAGCACTTTGATTATCACAATACAAAGGAGTAGCTGAACTCTATGCAAAACCAAGCTCAAATAAAAGGTTGTGAATCCAAACTGCTTCTTTTCCGACTTCTTTTGTTGCTCGACATTTTGCTTCACATGAGAACAATGTTGTAGTTGTTTTTTTTTTGCTACTCCATGTAATTGGACCCTACCCAAGCTGAAAAATATAAACACCAGTAGATTTCATGTCATTTATATCACCTCCCTAGTCTAAATCTGTAAAGCCAATCAAATAAACTGAGGACTTGTAACTATAATGTATGCCATAGTGAATGGTTCCATGAATGTATCGCAAAATCCTTTTGGCATCCAACCAATGACTTTCTTTTGGTTCCTGCATAAATCTAGATACCATATTGACTGCAAAACAAATGTCTAGTCTAGAATGTGTTAGATAAACCAAGCTACCAACAAGTTGTCTATATAAAGTAGCATCCACCTTCTTGGAAGTGCATTCCTTAGTAAGCTTAATTCTAGATTGAAAAGGAGTAGGGGTTGGCTTACATTCAAGCATGTTAAATTTTCTAAAAGATCCAAAGCATATTTTGCTTGAGAGATAAACAACCCATCATGAAGCCTACTAATTTGCAAGCCAAGAAAATAATTTAGTTCACCCAAATCACTCATATGAAATGCCCCTTTAATATTTGATTTCAAATCATTAATTAACCCAATATTTGGTCCAGCTATGAGTAAATCATCCACATAAACTGTAACAAGAATAATTTCATTTTGCACTCTCTTCACATAAAGATTTGGATCTGATTTACATTTTTTAAACCTATGAAGCTGAAAATACCTGTCAATCTTCTCATTCCATGCTCTCGGTGCTTGTTTAAGCCCATAAAGTGACTTCTTTAATTTGCAAACAAGATTAGGATGTTGTTGATCTACAAAACCTGGTGGTTGATCCATATATATTTCTTCATATAAATCTCCATTTAAGAAAGCATTTTTGACATCCATTTGATAAACATGCCACCCAATACTTGCATCCAAAGAAAGAATAATTCTAACGGTATTCATTTTAATGATAGGAGCAAATGTTTCTTCATAATCAACACCCTCTTTTTGATTGAATCCCTTAGCAACCAATCTAGCATTAAATTTTTCTATAGCACCATCTGATTTAAATTTTGTTTTATAAACCCATTTGCAACCAATCACATTCTTACCTTTGGGAAGTGGCACAAGTTCCCAAGTTTTATTTTTCACCAAAGCATCATATTCTTCTTCCATAGCTTGCTCCCATTCTTTCTTCCCTCTAGCTTGCTCATATGATCTTGGGTCATTTATTTGTAATACTTTGGCCATGAGAGAACTACCATTCCTTCCTTGGATCTTTGAGCCTTGCCTATATATTTCTTCAACACTCCTTGTCTTTTATCTAGCTGAAAAGTCATCTTCTTCATCATCACTACCTGCAAAAATGTCTGATTACAAGCATTAGTTGTTTCATTTTCAATAGTATTGTCATCATTTGTAGAAGTGCACAACTCATCTTCATCAATGTAGTCTCCATTTCTTTCTAAAATATCTGAAGAATGAGAAGCATTTATTGTTGTAGAGTGAGAGGAAGTGGTTGTAAGTTGTGAATGTTCATCAAACTTCACATCTCTACTAACAAAGACCTTGTTTGTTGTCAAATCATATAACCTGTAAGCCTTTGATTCTTCACTATAACCCATAAACAAACACTTATGACTCTTTGGTTCTAACTTTTTTCTCTTTTCATCAGGAATGTGTGCCCAAGCAATACACCCAAAAAATTTAAAATAACCAATGTGAGGTTTCCTACCACTGCATGCTTCTTCAGGGGTGATATGTGTGAGATATTTAGTGGGGATTCTATTTACAATATGTGTAGCACAAGAAACAGCCAAACCCCAAGATTTATTATGTAAACTTTTAAAATGCAATATACAATGAGCCATCTCTAAAAGAGTTATATTCATTCATTTAGCCACCCCCTTTTTTTGAAGGGTATGAGGATTTGTTCTTTGCACTTTAATACCACAACTTTCACAAAATGATTCAAATGTGTAATTGCAATATTCAGCCCCATTATCCGTTCTTAAGCATTTAATTCTTTTTCCACTTTGATTTTCAACTAGTGCCTTAAGCTTCGAAAAAAAATCAAATACTTCATTTTTCCTTTCAAGAAAATAAGCCCATTCTCTCCTGCTATAATCATCAATAAAAGTGAGAAGTACTTGGCACCTAAAAGTGAAGGATAGCATGGTTCACATAAATCACTATGAATGAGTTGTAGCAGATGATTAGCTCTCCATGCTTTACCTGAATCAAAAGGATCTCGATGATGTTTTCCTAACACACATCCTTCACAAACACCTTCAAAAGATGAATTTTTTGTTAATCCTCTAACCATATCCATTCTAATCATGTCTTGTAATTTTCTATAATTTATATGTCCAAGTCTAGCATGCCAAATTTTTGACATATAATCAGTCTGAGAAATGAAAGCATGAGAGATTGTGTATTCATCATCAACAAACCCCACAAATTTAAATAAACTCTCTTCATGATCAACTCTACCAATAGCAATTATACTGCTTGGGTCTTTCTTATTTCTAACAATAACTTGATCAATAGTGACAACAAAATCATATCCAACTTGAACTATTTTATATACTGAAATAAGATTTACCCCTAATCCTTCAACCAATAAAGCATTTTTCTAAGACCCATTTGTTACATTAACAGTCCCTATTCCCAAAACTAGAAGTTTCATTTTATTGCGAATAGTAATTTCTTGATCTGAATTCTTCCCTTCATAAAAATCAATAAACAAAGATCTATCCCCAGTCATGTGAGATGATGCCCCTGAATCTAAAATCCATTCTTTATTAGAATCTAAAGAAAAGTATCCCCCCTTAACACTAGATTTACTCTTAGGTGTAGCAATTACCTCCTCATTTGATTTCTCTTGCCTTTTTAAGGAGATTGCTAGGAAGCTATGTTTATCTTTTTTCCACACTTAAAAATTTCTTGCTTGGGCTTATATTGTTGCCTTCCATTGTCCCTCTTCTTCAAACAAAATTTCTCCATGTGATTCTCACCTCCACAATACCTGCAAATAATGGGTTTTCTTCGAACTTGCTTTTCTACACCATCATTTCTAGAAAAATGGTTAGAACCTTCATTATTTCAAAATTTATTATTTCCTTTCCAATTCTTTTTTTTATCATTTCTAAAAAAATTACTTTTTGCTACATATGCATGATTCTTTTTAATATATCCTTCTTTAATAAGTTGAGCTTCTTCATCTAAAACAGACTTGCAAAATTGATCAAAAGTTTGTTGGGGGGTATTGGGATTTAGTTGAAGAACCCTTTTCCTTGATTCTTTAAATACCTTGTATGGCTAGGGAAGCTTACTTTCAACCATTGCAATTAACTGAAAATATTTTTTACATATTCAACACCTATTTTTTTTAGCTAAGCATTTAAAAAAGTAACTTCATTGAAGTAATCAGACATTTTTTCAAAATCAGATGGATCTAAATTCATCAATTTTTCTTCTATACTAAACATGCTAGCAATGTTTGCATCTTTATAATCCTTTTCTAAATTCTCCCATAGCTCTATTGGATTATCAACATCAACAAATCTTCTATTTAGATTGGGGCTCAAAACTTTACCAATAATACCTCTAGCGTGCTCCAACTTGCATTTCCACAACAACTTTTCTCTATCATTTTGTTGAGGTTCCCCAATTTCTTTATTCACTATCCTTCATAAAGCCTTCTCTCTTAGAGAATTATTGACTGCAATCTTCCAATCTACAAAACCACTTCCATCAAAGATAGGAAAAACTTCATTTGAAGAACCCATGCTAGCAAAAAATCAACCTTCAAACAAATCTAGCAATATTCCAACAATATAACAGCCCTGCAAACAAACCACTTCCAGCAATATATTTTCCTGCAACAAATCCCTCTATAAATATTTTTATAGCTTTGATACCATGTAAAAACATGCCAAAATAAATATAATTATGAAATAACATTCATAAACAGGACAAAAAACAGGGAAAAACAGAGCATAAAAACAAAGAGAACTGTTGAAGATATAACAGTCTAACTTATATTCCAAAAAATCCAACAATTTACAACTTCAGTGTTGTTTGCAATGAACGGCTTCATATTTATAGTTGAGCTTGGAAACTTCTAGTAATCTAGAGACTTCTATAGCTGGAATGTTCTTTTTATGAACAGCTTCTAGCTATTTCAATATTTTGGAAAATTCTTACATTCTAGAAACTTTACATTCTAGACAATCTTAACTTCTTAACATCAAGTAGGAGTATATGCAGTTAGTTATGGCATTTGAAGCAACTTCCTTTATCGTTCTTGTTGTAGGAATAGCTTCATTTTGGCTGATTACAAACTCTGTCAAACGTAAGATTAATAACATGGCTAAGGAAAAGCCACCATAGCCTCCATCCTGGCTAATAATCGGTCATCTTCCTTTTCTAAGTAGAAGCAAATAGCCGATACACAAAATTTTATCTTCTCTCTCAGAGAGATATGGACCCATCATGCATCTCCAACTTGGCTTCCACCCTGTTTTGGTCATTTCTTCATTAGATCTCGCAGAAGAATGTTAAACAATAAATTTCAAAGCCTTTGCTTCGCACCCACTTATTTTTGTAGGAAAGCATATGGGGTATGACTTCAAACTATTAGCCTTTGCTCCCTACAACTCCTATTGGTGAAACATCATAAAAATATGTAGGCTCCAACTCTTTACTGTAAACAAAATTGAATCATTCAGGCACGTTCACAAAGAGGATTTTTTTTCACTCATCCATTCATTGTTCGAGACTATGCAGCGAGAGATTAATCCAGTGAACATCAGGTCAAGGCTCTCATATCTCACATTTAATATCATGGTGCAAATTGTTTCCAGCAAGAGATTCTCACTAGATCTCTATTCAGAGGATTTCAAAGAAGTGCAACACTTTAAGGAGATGATAAAAGAAAGTTCCTCATTAGTTGGAGCATTTTATATCGGCTACTACCTACCTTTTCTCAAGTGGATTGATCTGCACTGAACAGTGTCTTCCATGAAGAATCTAAACAAGAAGAGAGAGGTGTTTATGATTAAATTGCTCCAAGATCACCTAGAGAAGAGAGGGCTACATGCTTGAGACTTGATTGATGTTCTCATCTCTGCAACAGACAACCATGAAATTGAGTCTGACAATAACGACAATGTGGTGAAAGCCACTGCCCATGTATGTTCTTGTATCATTTTCTGCTATGTAATTTGGAATGTTTATGAAATCTTCTTTATCATAGTTTGTATTAAATATTATGTTCTTGAATCACTTTCTATAACATAATTTGGAAATAGTCAAATTCCTTGACCGGTAGCAGACGCATTGTGGTAGGGCATTGACTGGTTGAGTGGAAACCCCATCTCTATATCAACAACTAATGCCTCGATCACAACACAAATAAAAATGTTGATCACAAGAAACAGGATTTTTAGGCTTTTTAAGCTCTGATGCAGAACCCAAAAATTTTGGGCAAAGCCCATCAAGAGCTAGACACACATGTTGGACGAGATCGATTAATAGAGGACTTAGATACTCACAAGTTGAAATATTTGCAAGAAATTTTTAAAGAAACTCTTAGGCTCCATCCATGGGCAACTCTTTGAGGGCCAGAGGCAAGGGAGAATAAAGAAACTAAAACAAAAACAACAAAAGAACAACCCAGATTTTTATATATACTTAACCCAGAAAAATTAAACACTAGTTACAACTACAAATGAAAATTGAAAACTATTTTTCTACTCTCAACTAGATATATTCATTGTTCTTCTATTTTATTATTCTGTGTAAAAATATCATACAAAACTATTCATAAAATTTTTAGGGCAGAATACTTGAGAAGAATGTATAGCTATAGCTTGTACATTAATTACAATTAAATTCACCATAAAAGCCAGCTAAGAGATATTAAAACAAGTCTTATAGAGAAAGCTTTTCTAGCAAGCAAAAGGGTAAAATAATAAATGTCATTAATTACACCCTTATGATAACTTAATATTCACCTTAAGTGAAAAAACCTTTTTCAACAAAAAAAAATGACATAAGCAACTTGCATTCAGGTCAAGGGAAAAAGCATATTAAATAGACTTTAAAATATCAAAATCCCATGTGAAAAAGCCACCATAAATAATTGTCAATGCACTATCGTCACTGCCAGAAGAATAAACCCATAAATTTGTACAAAAGTGAAGAGAAGATTGATGTACTGCTTGAAAGAAGAGGAGGCTCTTATAGAAGCTGTCAGGAGTAGAAAACATAGCATCAGGAGCTCTCAAGAGCAAACAATCATTGGAATTAACCATCAAGAGCAGACTGATTTCTAACACCCCCTTAATTACAACTACTGGGGATGAGTAAAAAATTGTATCAAACTTCAACTGAGTATATTTGCACGATCAAGCATTCCTAAATAGCTTTGCAAAAAATAAAATGTCTCCTTCACCAAAGGTTTTGTAAAAATATCTGCAAACTGATTTTTATACTTACAAAATTCTAAGCAAATATCCTTATTGTTAACAAGCTCTCTGATGAAATGATACCTGGTATTTATATGCTTAGTTCTATTATGAAAAACATGATTTTTAGATAGAGAAATTGTAGAATTTTTATCACAAAATATTGTAGTGGCTTCATTCTTGTCTTGCACTAAATATTTCAACATTTTATGCATCCAAACAACTTGACACGCTGCACTAGTAGCTGCCACATATTTAGCTTCAGTTGACGATAAAGTCACAATAGGTTTTTGTGAAGCCCATGAAACAACACTTGTACCAAGATTAAAAATGAAACTAGATGTCTTTTTCCTATCATCTATACTTCCCCCACAATTGCTATCTGTATAACCAACAAGCTTGAAATCATCTGAAGTAGAATACAATATACCAAAGTCTTTTGTACCACTCACATACCTCAATATTCTTTTACTTGCTTGCCAATGAGAGTCTTTTAGGGATTCCATAAATCTTGAAATTATACTCACACCATACATAATATTAGGCATTGTGGTTGTCAAATACATGAGACTTCCTACCATCCTTTTGAACAATGTAGGATCCACACATGGCCCATCATCCTCTTTGCTTAACTTCAATCCCATCATGATTGGTGTTGGGGCTACCTTGCATTTCACCATATTGAATCTCTTCAAATTTTCACTTGCATATTTGGATTGAGAAATAAATATACCAGCATTAGATTATGGACTTCAATGCCCAAAAAATACTTCATAAGTCCCAAGTCAGTCATTTCAAATTCACTCTTCATTGTTGTTTCGAAAACATCTATGTTGCGATCATGGTCAGTAAAGATTAGATCATCTACATACATGCACACAATTAAAATTTTACCTTTATCATTTAATTTAATGTATAAAGTTGGCTCACAACTACTTCTTTGGAATCCATCTTGAACAAGATAAGAATCAATACAATTGTACCAAGCTCTAGGAGCTTGCTTTAATCCATAAAGTGCTTTCTTCAGCCTATAAACTTTATTTTCATGACCTGATATCTCATAGCCTTTTGGTTGTTTCAAATACACTTCTTCATCTAGATATCCATTTAAAAATGTTGATTTCACATCCATTTGATACATAGCCCAGTTATTGTGAGCAGCAATAGCCAATATTGTTCTAATTGTGTCCATCTGTGCAACAAGAGAAAATGTTTCATTGAAATATGTTCTAGGTTGTTGAGTAAAATCCCTTGCAACTAACCTTGCTTTATGTTTTTGCACTTTTCCATTAGCATCTTGTTTAGTCTTATAAATCCATTTCACACTTATTGCATCTTTTCCTTTAGGAAAATCAACTAACTCCCATGTTTCATTCTTTTCAATGGACTCAATCTCTTCATCCATGGCTTGTGCCCATTTATCATCACCAATAGCTTCTTCAAATGTCAATGGATCATCAACTTGAGAAAATAAAGGAAGAACTGAAAATGAATTTATTGTATCATTATACAACTCACTCAAACTCCTTTTTTTTTGTGGTAGCATGCTTGCTAATGTTGGATCCGAAGATGTAGAACTATTTGGACTGCTAGATGGAGTTGCTCCAAGGATACCAGCAGATGTATGTACTCCTGTAATTGACTATGGATTCTACTATACTGATGGTGTAGACAACAACTTTGAAGATATTCTTGGTGTGAACGAAGGTGTGGCTTGAGCTACTAAATGTGGTGTTGTCCCAGGAGTGGAAGCAGCTGAGTTGTTGGAGCTATACTTGATGTTGGAATCACTTCATCTACCATATCATCATGAGGAACAATAGTTGTAATATTTACACTCTTTTCTATACTTCCATCCCACACTTCATTTTCCACAAATTGAACATCACAGCTGATTATAACCTTTCTAGTGATAGGATTAAACAACTTGTATGCCTTTGTATCTTCAAAATAGCCAACAAATATACATTTTTCCTTTATTATCTAACTTCTTCCTCAACTCATCAGGAATATGTGCATATGCAACACAACCAAATACCTTAAGATGAGAAACACTATGTTTCATACCTGTCCAAGCTTCTTGAGATATCTTGTTTTTCACACTTTTCATTGGGTACCTATTCATGATATAAACAATAGTTGCCACTGCCTTAGCCCAATATTCATTAGGTAAATGTTTGGCTGCCAACATATGATGAGCCATCTCCATAATGGTTTGGTTCTTCCTCGCTGCCACACCATTTTGTTGAGGTGTATAATGAGATGTAAATTGCTTGTATATGCCATGTTCTTTACAAAAATTCATAAATTCATTAGATACATATTCTCCACCTCTATCTATCCTTAAGACCTTGATATAATGACCACTCTGCTTCTCCACAAGTGCCTTGAACTACAAAAAATAAGAAAATGCATCAGATTTATGCTTTAAAAAGTAGACCCAAGTTTTTCATGTGAAATCATCAGTGAAGCTAAGAAAATAAGTGCAGCCTCCTATGGATGGTGTTTGCATTTTTCCACAAATATCTGAATGTACAATCTCAAGTGGTGCTCTTGCTCCATGTGATTTTCCAATCAGAAAAGACTCTCTATGTTGTTTGCCCAAGATGCAACCTTCACAAATTCTTTCTAGTTTTTCAATTAATGGAAAAAATGCCACCATGTTCTTCCTGTGTAATAGCTTTAGCCCTCCAAAGTTCAAATGTCCAAATATGAAATTCCATAACCAAGATTTATCCAAAACAACTGATTGAAATGTTGTTTCAACTTTTTTGTATGTATTTTTTGCCTTAAATGTTGCTCCATAATTTATATTATTTATCTCATGAGCAAATTTAGCTGTTGTCCCCTTCATAACTGGTTTTATTTTTAAAGGAAACATGCGGTTGCTAGTCATTTGCACTTTAGCAATAACTAGATTGCTTGGGAATCTATCCAAAATCACACACTCATTGTTTTCCAAATACACTCTAAATCTATTTTGTACCAATTGACCAATGCTCATTAAATTATGTTTTAGACCAGCAACAGTATACATCAGGAATATTTTTTTGCTTCCCCTCTTTGGTTAGAATATCAACTATTCCTTTACCTAAAACTGTGACCTTGTTGTTGTTGCCAAGTGTGACTTCAGTTTGAACTAATTTATCTAAGCTAGAAAACAAATCTGCATTACCAATCATGTGATTACTACACCCAAAATCTAAGTACCATATGCCACTTGGGCTTTCTTGGACTACACTACATTCAACGGGAGAGTTAGTAGGAATTTCTTTAGCAATTTTAGTGTATGTAATGAACATAGTACTTGTTTGAGTGCTGCTACTTGACTAATTTTGACCTTGTTTGTGTTGATCATACTATTTTTTCTTGAATTCATTTGCATAATGTCCAAACTTCTTACAATAATGACACTGAACTTGTGATTTATCAACTCTTGGGCCACTTGGGTGACTTAAATTTTGATTTTGACCTCTACCAGCACTATTTGTAAAGTTGTTATTACGTCCATCTCTAGGTGAATTTCTCCCTCTACCTCCAGGACTAAATCTTTGCTATCCTCTTCCATAAGTTACAGATAATTGAGATGAAAAATTATTTTCCAATGACATATTTGACCTATTTAGTCTAGATTCATGATTGATAAGAGAAGCATGAGTCTCATCAACACTAAACTGACTCAAATCTTTAGTTTCCTCCAAAGTCAAAACAAGATTATCAAATATAGTAGGGAGACTTCTAAGAACTTTCTAAACAATTTTCTTGTCCTCTATGACCTCTCCATATGATTTAATTTGATTAGTTAAACCAACAACATGAGTAAAGGAGTCTACTGACTCTATTTTTTTCATTGATAAATTTTCAAACTCTCTTCTAAGAAGCTATAACTTAGCAGCCTTTACTTTTTCCATACCTTGGTAAGCAAGTTGAAGTGTATCCCATGCATCCTTAGCTTGCTTTGTTGCTAATACTCTTGGGAGCATGCTCTCATGCATTGCTTGGTGGATATAGAATAATGCTTCGTTGTCCTTCTTGCTCTGTTCTTTCAAGGCATCTTTCTTAGCTTGTGTGAGTGCATTATATGCTACTTGGTCTGCTAGCTCCACATAACCATTCTCAACAATTTCACAAACATCTTGAGACTGAAAGAGGGCTTTCATAGTTAAAGACCAATACTCATAATTCTTTCTTGTAAAAATAGTGGTTTGTAAACTGGACAAGGATGCACCAGAAATGGAGGCCATGACTTCAAACATAATAGAAAAACAAAGGGTTCCTTTGGCTCTGATACTAGATGAGGGCTAGAGGTAGGGGAGAATAAAGAAACTAAAACAAAAAAAAAAAAAATAACAACCCAAATTTTCATATATACCTTTAACCCAAAAAAATTAAACACCAGTTGCAGCTGCAAATGAAAATTGAAAACTATTTTTCTGCTCTCAACTAGATATATTCATTCTTCTATTTTCTTCTTCTGTGTAAAAATATCATACAAAATTGTTCATAAAAGTTTTAGGGCAGAATAATTGAGAAGAATTTATAGCTACATCTTGTACATTAATTACAATTAATTTCACCGTAAAAGCCAGCTAAGAGAGATTAAAACAAGTCTTACGAAGAAATCTTTTCCAACAAGCAAAAGGGTAAAATAATAAATGTCATTAATTACACCCTTATGATAACTTAATATTCACCTTAAGTGAAAAAACCTTTTTCAAAAAAAATAAATGACAAGCAACTTGCATTCACGTCAATGGTAAAAGCATATTAAATAGACTTTATAATTTTAAAAGGCCGTGTGAAAAAGCCACCATAAATAATTGTCAATGCACTGTCGTCACTACCAGAAGAATAAACCTGAACATCCGTAAAAAGTGAAGAGAAGAATGATGTACTATTGGAAAGAAGAGGAGGCTCTTTCAAGAGCCGTTAGGAGTAGAAAACACAGCATCAGGAGCTCTTAGGAGCAAATAGTAGTTGGAATTAATAGTCAGGAGCAAACTAATTTCTAACACTCTTCTAGTTCCTCATGAATCTATCGAGGCTTGCAATGTTGGGGGATATCATATTCTCGCAGGAACGCAACTATTAGTGAATCTATGTGCAATTCATCAGGATGCCACCATGTGGGACCGCCCCACAGAATTTGATCTTGAATGTTTTCTGAACAGCAACAAAGAGATTGATGTGAAAGGGCAGGATTTTGAATTAATTTCATTTGGTTCAGGGAGAAGAATGTTCCTGGCCATGTCTTTGGCAATGATTGTGGTCACCCATACATTGGGGCATCTACTTCAGAGCTTTGAGTGGTTTACTCTAGAGGGAATTGTAATTGATGTGACAAAAGGGCTTGGAATCACAACGCCCAAATCAATTCCATTAGAGGCCATTATTAAACCTCACCTTCCCCTCCATCCCTACTGATACCATCTGCTTACTACAAGGAGCAAAGATCCTTAACCTCTGATCACATTGTGGGTCCCAAAGCATTTAATTTAGTATGGACTTCTCCTAAGGTGTAAAGCCTTCCCCTGTTACATCGTATGTCCTGTCAGATCTATAATCTTCCCCTCACGTTTATTTTTGTAAATAAATATTAATGTTCTTGATACGTCTAGGCATTTGCAAGTAACTGCATATTCAAGAGATTGGTCAAATTTCAGGTTGTTGTGAAGATCTTAGAAGTATAATGTTTTCGTGTTTATCTTCCGGTGATGGAGGGGTTCCTCGAAGTGCGAAAACATTGAAATATGTTGAAAAAGATTATTGAATCTTGTTGTTGGGCCACTGGGCTAGGTCCCGAGCCACCCCTATTGCATAAAAATAAATAAGTTATCTATATGGATGGCTCTGGACACAATGTTATGTTCTTTGAGATTTATTTACCTTTCTGGTGATAAATGTGTTGGTGCTTAGGCTTATGTTTTGGGTTTTTGTTTTGTAATTTTTTTTCTTTTTATTGAAACAATGCAATAAAAAATAACATAAGAATGGTAGCTATAAGCTGCTTAGAGGAGAAAATACAACACAATGTCGGAAAAAGACACCAATAACAACCACCACAAACAAATTACAAAAGCAACGAACAACTGCAAGGGAAGCAAATCACACTCTAAATTTTAGTTTTTTTTGTTTTGTGAATTATAGTTTGTTCATTACAGTTCTTTTGATGTTGAATTCATTGTATTGTATTTTGTTTCAATACGGTTGTGTAATATAAAATTAAAATAAAATATTTAAAATGATCGGTCAATAAGAAGATTTGTTATTTGTATTTTGTGTACAAATATATATGTATGTACATATATGAAAACTTTAGTAATGGGTGATCCCACAATAGTGGTTTACAATTTTTGGCAAAACTAGACACTGAAATTATTATATTTAACTAAATCTTCACATTCAAGAACCTATAGTGGCTAAACCATGAGGAATTTGAAGATGATGCAAACTAGAGTCTTGTCACATTTTGTCTATAGATTCTAAAAGTATGTTTTTCAAAAATTTTGGAATTAGATTGCACTTATTTTTCCATATCCCACAAAAAATTGGTTTTTTTCAAAAAACAACATTTTTAAAAAGTGACACACACCGTATAATGCCTAATTTTTTTTCCATGAAGGATAAAATTATAATTCTTTCAAATTTAGATTTTTAACTCCAATATCTAGTGCTTCCAAATGGTTAGATATTTTTTTATTGAATATTTTTTCTTTAATCAATTTTTGAAGTCAAACCAATTACAATTTAGATATAGCGCGGTCGTATAATGAGTAACTTTTTTTGTATATATCAAAATTCAATTTTATTTTATTTTGTTGGATAAAGGACTTCAATATCTAGTGCACTCATATTTTTCAAAAAAAAAATTGATAATCTGCTATTTTTCCACATGTGCAGAAGAGAGACCTTCATTTTTGATGAAAAACCTATGTTTAATAAAACTAAAAAAACAAATACATAATAAAATCAAAACATATTAAAATTATATTCGTTAGATAGCTTGTTCTAAGGACTACCTGATACTAGTTGGGTTTGTGAATATTCCTCCATTTTCATCCTCAACCCAAACTTTGAAGTGTAAAAAATTAGGTTTTTTTTGTCAACAAGGTAAAAAATTAAGGAAAAGGGGGGTTCGCTAGAACCCCCTTCAATATGCATTTTTCTTTTTTTTTGGGGGTAAGTAATGTGGGCCCGATAATTAATGGGTTTGCTCAAACCTAAGTTCATTCAAACCCCTTTTTTGTTTGGTCGAACTTGTAGGTTCATTCAAACCCCTAAAACCAATTTTTTTTCCATGGGGTCATTTTTTCTCAGTTTTCCTTCCTCCATCAAATTGTAAACCACTATTGTGGATTCACCCTAATATTAATAGTGAAGATGGATGAACTTTTGTCAATGGGGTTGGGGGAGTTGATTCTTAGTTAAATTGGAAAAAGATCAAGTGACAACCACCACTGTATGGGTGCTTCAAACTTAACTTTGACGAAGCCTCCAAAGTGAATCTAGGCATTTTAATAGATGTATAATTCAAGATTGGAAAGGAAATATTATATGTAGTGCTTCAAGAAGATTCCCTAAGGGAATGAATAATTAAGTTGAATTGCAAGCACTCATTTTGGACCTACAATTGCACCTAAAATTAAAAATAACTAAGCTTGAAATAGAGGGAGATTCCTCAATAGTAATAAAAATGATAGGGAAAAAGCATCTACAAGGGCGGAAACTTAGGGCTTTACTACACATAGCTAGGTTGATATAATATCAAATATCAATGAATATTTTTCCAACCATACTTACCGAGAAGCCAACTCAGAGGTCGAGATGAATCTAGTGATCCCACAAAGCTAGTTTATAATTTCTAGGAGATTCTAATTTTTGCTAAAATCATATAATTTTAGAAAATATAATGATTTAAGCCTTAAAAAGTTCCATTTAAAGAATTCCAATTGAAGAGGGTTTGATCAAACTACCTTAGATCAAACTCCCTTGGATAGAACCCTACTAGTTTTAAACCCTACCTATAATAGTCTCCTTTACACCTATCAAAATACTGATAAAAAACCACTTTTGATTTACCTTTCGGGGGATCAAATAAATTCATTCAACATTTATCTTTCTTAAGTATGTATTCCTTATTATAAGCTTCCCAAAAAGTATATTTTTAAATAAATTTAATTTTATTATTATATTTATTTTTATTTCTTGTGAATGTAGGTTTTTCACCAAAAATCAAGCTCTTTGTTCTGCACAAGTGGAAAAATAGCAGATTATAAAAAAAAATTGAAAAATATGAGTGCACCAGATATTGAACTCCTTGATCCAACAAAAAAAATTTAAAAAAAATTGATACATACAAAAAAAGGTTACACGTTATACTATCGCGCTATGTTTGAATTATAATTGGTTTGACTTCAAAACTTGATTATAGAATGAATATTCAATAAAAAAATATCTAACCCAGTGGAAGCACTAGATATAGGAGTTACAAATCTAAATTTTAAAGAATTATAATTTTATCCTTCATGGAAAAAAGTTATGCATTATACGGTGAGCATCACTTTTTAAAAATGTTGTTTTCTAAAAAAAACTAGTTTTTGAGGGAGATGGAAAAATAAGTGCAATATGATTCCAAAAAATTTGAAAAAAATATATTAGAATCCATAGACAAAATTTCATGAAACTCTATTTTTGATCATCTTCAAATTCCTCACAGTTTAGCCGCTATAGGTGCCAAAAAGTGAAGATTTAGTTAAAACAAATTATTTTAGTGTCCAGTTTGGCCAAAATTTGTAAACCACTATTGTGGGATCGTGGCCTTACTAACAAGGCAGCTAATGATGTTGAGACAACACACTTTGTGCCACTTCAACATGATTCGAATAATGAAAACATTGTAAGGTAAGCAATCAAGGCACTCAAAGTAATTGAATTCTATAGAATTAATGAGAAAACTATTAAAGCATAGGATTATGAGCCTTCCAATCATTAGTAATTAACTCAAGCCACTGCAACGTGTGCAAGATGGTAGGGGATGAGTTAATATTCTATAATTTTTTGCACTCCCTTTCAAAAGTTCTAAAAGTTAAAAACTCATATTTAAAACCCACCCTAGACTAATCATATTCACTATTAAGTGGGTGTTGGGAGAATATTTTTTGGCAAAGAATCATAAGAATAGAGTAAATATAAACATTTCCTCAATGTTCCTAGCCTTAATTTTGGACATTGGAGAACTTGTGGAGATGACACAATCATTATGCAAGGGTTTGATAAAAAATGAATTCTTAGGTGACTAGGATTTTTTTTGGAGGTGGTCAACTTGGATGGAGGTATCCCTCTCCCTTTAGATTTCTTCAAAATGAAGGATCAAGGGGTTGTGTTGGAAAGTTTCCCTATGTTTTTCTTCTCTAGGTACACTATCGACATCCACCACCAAAAGGTCATGAAGGGCTCAACATTTTTTAAGAATATTTTAGAACTCTTCGCCATAGATAAGATCAAATGTCTGATTGAATTCATCAATAAGGAGAAGATGGGTTGAATTATCAACACTCAAGAATAATTTTATATAATTAGAATAGGTTCATAACTATAATATCATAAGAACAAACTTGTATGTATATATCTACCTTGTTGTCTTCTAGTTGGATGGAGTTAGCATTTTTGTAATAGATTTAGGTTCTAAGGAAGTTATATTCAATTGGGCTTCCAACTTTTGTTGGCCAATGGCTCTATATTGTAGTAAGGGCAACAACCTAATACATATCTAATGTAAATTTTCTTAAGATCAATAAAAATGGGATCACTCCCCAAGACTACACTTTACCTATAAAAAAATTGTGAAGATGGATGAACGGAATGCATGAACAAAATATCATGCATCAATTTTATAATAGTAAACTTAGACACTTAACCCTGAACATGGTATATGCAGGATCATGATGGGCCAAAAAGTGGCGATATGATGCGTATGTGTAGGGTATGTGGCTGACAACTTTTTTTTTACCCAAAATTGATGAAACGGAAAGGGTTTTTAAAGGAAATTATCATCTTTCCACCAATATAAATTATGTTTTACTTTGAATTTAAAAAATAATTATTATTCATTTTGTATTTGAATTATGACCAAAGTCATGATTGATAGGTTGATTGAAAAACATCTATAGCTTTCAAATGGTATCACATTTTTGAATCTGAAACATGTGTCAAATTCTATGCTTCACATACTATAGGATTAAAAAAAGAATTTCATGAAGTTTTGACCAAGTTAAGGTGGTTAGACATACGAGTTTTTTTTTTTTAAAGTTGTAATAAAAAATTCATAATTAATTATTTATTTGGAAAAAAATTACAAAAAAATATGGATCACATTGGCACATGAGTCCTCTACTTATATATCTAAAATATTTTCATTTTATTGTGGTTAGGGTGGTCAGACAAACACCTACTTATTTTTTCCCTAAAATTTAAGTGCTACTACATTGAAATTTCAAATTTTCAAACCAAATAGATTTTTTTTTTTAAAGTAAAAATAGTAGTTTAGAAACTATATTCATTTTTTTACAGATTTTGTTCTTACATATTTTTGAAATAATATAGATAACTTATTCAAAGTTTTACGTCAAGTTTCCTAACTCTATTTTTTCTGAATTTCATTGCCACTTAAAGGCCTATTTTTTCCATGATGATCCTGTACATACCCAACATTATCCTTCAACTCTAAACCCTCAAACCTATACTCTATACCCTCAACCCAATACTTAATCCATAATTCCTCAACCCTCAACATTATACCTTAAACCTTAAACCCAACAACCTCAACCCTCATCCTTATACCCTATACCCTAAACCCTAAACATTGTCTCTCAACACTATACTTAAATCCTAAACCTTACACTCTCAACCCTTCACCCTATGCCTTATACCCTCAAACCCTCAACCCTATACCCAATATCCTAAACCATGATCCTTATACCCTACACACTTAATCTTATACACTCAATAGGCTGAACATTATCCCTCAATCGTAAACACTAAACCCTATACCCTATACCCTATACCATCAACCCTATACTTAATCCCTAATCTATCAACCCTATACCTTAAACCCTAAACCCTACACCCTACACCATCAACCCTCAACCCTCATCCCTATACCCTATACCCTCAACCTTACACTTAAACCCCTACGCTCTCAACCCTTAACCTTATGCCTTATACTTGCAACCCATAACCTAAACCCTACACCCAATATCTTAAACCCTAATCCCTATACCCTATACACTTAACCTTAGACACTCAACCTTGAACATTATCCCTCAACTATAAACCCTCAACCCTATACCATATACCCTCAACCCTATACCTTACATCCTAAACCGTACAACCTCAACCCTCATCCCTATACCCTATACCCTTGACCTTATGGCCTAAACCTTGAACATTGTCCCTCAACACTATACTTAAACCCTGAACCATACACTCTAAACCCTTCACTCTATGCCTTATACCCTCAATCCCCCAACCCAATACTTAATCCCTAATCCCTAAAACCTCAACCATATACCTTAAACCCTAAACCCTGAACATTGTCCCTCAACACTATAGTTAAACTCTAAACCATACGCTCTCAACCCTTCACCCTATTCCTTATACCCTCAATCCCTCAACCCTCAACCCTATACTTAATCCCTAATCTATCAAACCTCACTCCTATACCTTAAGTGCTAAACCCTATACCCTCAACCCTAATCCCTATACACTATATCATCAACCTTCAGTAAACCCAAAAAACTAGTTTACAATTCCATTGAGGAAGGAAAAATGCATTTCCAGATGGAAAACACTTTAGGGGGTTCACTAGAGGGGTGAACCCCCTTCTAGAAAACCCCCCATTAATGGGTTTTCTTTTTTATTTGTATTTAAATGGGGGTTCACTAGCTAAACCCCCACTTTTTTCCCTTCTCCCCCTCTTCTACCATTTATTTGCAATTTTTTTTCCTTTCGAAGCTTGGGTTGAGGATAAAAGGGAGGAAACTTCACAGACCCAACTAGAAAATTGTATTCCTTGGAATGAGCTATCCATTGAATATAATTTTAATATGTTTTGGTTTTATTATGTAATTTTTTTTAGTTTGATTAAACATAGGTTTTTTACCAAAAATCAAGCTCTTTATTCTGCATGTGGAAAAATAGCAGATTATCAAAAAAAAATTGAAAATACCAATTCACTAGATATTGATGTCCCTGATCCAATACAAACAATTGAATTTTGATACCTATAAAAAATTTATGTGTTAGCAAGTAAATCATGTATAAATAGTAACTGGTTTGACTTCAAAACTTGATTAAGAAAAAAATATTCAATGAAATGTTATGAAACCAATTCCATGCACTAGATATCGTAGTTATGAATCTAAATTCAAAAGAAATATAGTTTTATCCTTCACAAAAAAAAAAAAAATTGTGTTAGCAAGTACACATTACTCTCTAAAAATGGTGTTTATTGTTAAAAACTAGTTTTCGAAGGAGATCGAAAAAGAAGTGCAATCTTATTCCAAAAATTTTGAAAAAAATATATTTAGAATCTACAAACAAAATGTCACAAATCACTAGTTTACATCATCTTCAAATTTCTCACGATTTAGCCATTATAGGTGCCTAAAATTGAAGATTTAGTTAAAAAAATCAATTCAATGTCCACTTTGGCCAAAATTTGTAAACTAGTATTGTGGGATCACCCACTTATACCCTAAACTAGTGAACAATCTCCCTCAATCCTATACACTCAACCTTATATGTAAACCCTAAACCCTAAACCCTGCACTCTCAACACATAACCCTATGCCTTATACCCCAACCTTATACCATAAACCATGTACACAATATCTTCAACCCTAATCCATATACTGTATACACTTAGGTCTTAGACAATCAACCCTAAACATTATCTTTCAAATATAAATCCTCAACCCTCAACCCAATACTTAATCCCTAATCCCTCAACCCTCAACCCTATACCTTACACCCTAAACCCTACAACCTCATCCCTCATCCCTATACCCTATACCCTCAACCTTATGCCCTAAACCTTGAACATTGTCCCTCAACACTATACTTACACCCTAAACCATGCACTTTCAACCCTTCACCCTATTCCTTATATCCTCAATCCCTTAACCTTATATCCTATACCCAATATCCTAAATCACAATTCCTATACCCTACACACTTCATCTTATACACTTAACGGGATAAAAATTATCCCTCAATCATAAACCCTCAACCCTAGGTATACTTAAGCCCTAATATCTTAATTTAAACCCTAAACACTACACCCTCAACCCTCATCCCTATACCCTATACCCTTAACCTTATACCCTAAAAGTTGAACATTGTCCATCAACCCTATACTTAAAACCTAAACCATACACTTTCAACCCTTAATGCTATGCCTTATTCCCTCAATCCATACCCTAAAACCTATACCCAATATCCTAAACCCTAATCCCTATACCCTACACACTTAATCTTATACACTCAATAGGTTGAAAATTTTCCCTCAATCATAAACCCCCAACCCTATACTTAATCCCTAGTCCCTCAACACTCTATCCTATACCTTAAAACCTAAACCCTACACCCTCAACCCTCATCCCTATACCATATACCCTCAACCTTAGACCCTAAATCTTGAACATTGTCCCTCAACCCTATACTTAAACCCTAAATGCTAAACCTTACACTCTCAACCCTTAACCCTATGCCTTATACCCTCAACCCATACCCTAAACCATATACCCAATATCTTAAACCCTAATCCCTCTACCCTGTACACTTAACCATAAATGCTCAACCTTAAACATTATCCCTCAACTATAAACTCTCAACCCTATACCCTATACTATCAACCCAATACTTAAGCCTTAATCCCTCAACCCTCAAGCCTATACCTTAAACCCTAAACCCTACAACCTCAAACTTCATCCCTGTACCCTGTACCCCCAACCTTATACCCTAAACCATGAATATTGTCCCTCAAAAGTATACTTAAACCCTAAATCATACACTCTCAACCCTCCACCCTATACCTTATACCCACAATTCCTCAACCCTATACCCTATACCCTCAACCCCATACTTAAGACCTAATCCCTTGATCCTCAACCCTATAACTTAAACCCTAAACCCTACACCCTCAACCCTCATCCCTATACCCTATACCCTCAACCTTAGACCCTAAACCCTAAACATTATACATCAACCCAATACTTAAACCCTAAACCCTACACTCCCAACCCTTAACTCTATTCCTTATACCCTTAACCCATACCCTAAACCCTATACCCAATATCATAAACCATAACCTATATACCATACAAACTTAACCTTATACACAGTTCAATGGGTTGAACATTATCCCTCAACCATAAACCCTCAACCATATACTTAAGCCCTAATCCCTCAACTTTCAACCCTATACCTTAAACCTTAAACCCTACACCCTCAACCCTCATCCCTATACCTTATACCCTCGACCTTATCCCCTAAACCTTGAACATTATCCCTCAACCCTATACTTAAAACCTAAGCCATACACTCTCAACCCTTAACCCTATGTTTTATTACCTCAACCCATACCCTAAACACTATACCCAATATCCTAAACCCTAATCCCTATACCATACATACTTAATCTTATATACTCAATGGGGTGAATATTATCCATGGGTGTTGCCACAATAGTGGTTTACACTTTCTGGGAGATCTTGATTTTTGCTGAAATCACATATTTTTAGAAAATATAATGATTTAGGCCTTGAAAAGTTCCATTTAAAATATTCCAATTGAAGAGGGTTTAATCAAACCACCTTATACCAAGCCCCCTTGGATAGAACCCCGCTAGTTTTAATCCATACCTATAACATAGTCTCCTTACACCTATCAAAATGATGATAAAAAACCACTTTTGATTTACCTTTTGGGGGATCAAATGAATTCATTTAAAATTTATTTTGTGTAAGTATGTATTCCTTATTATAAGCTTCCAAAAAAGTATAATTTTAATTAAATTTAATTTGATTATTATTATTTTTTTTTATTTCTTGTGAATGTAGGTTTTTCACCGAAAATCAAGCTCTTAGTTCTGCACATGTGGAAAAATAAAAGATTATCAAAAAAAAATTGAAAAATATGAGTGCACCAGATATTGAAGTCCTTGATCCAATAAAAAAAAAAGAATTTCAATACATACAAAAAAAGTTACGCGTTATACGGTCTGCCTATGTCTAAATTGTAATTGGTTTGACTTTGAAACTTGATTAAGGACAAAATATTCAATAAAACACTATCTAACGAAGTGGAAGCACTAGATATTAGAGTTATAGATCTAAATTTGAAAGAATTATAATTTTATCCTTCATGGAAAAAAATTATGCATTATACGATGAGTGTCACTCCTTAAAAATATTGTTTTCTAAAAATAAAAAATATTTCTCGAGGGAGATGGAAAAAGAGGTGCAATATGATTCCAAAAAAATTTGAAAAGAATATATTTAGAATCTACAGACAAAATTTTATGAAACTCTATTTTGCATCATCTTCAAATTTGTCACAGTTTAGCCGCTATAGGTGCCCAAAAGTGAAAATTTAGTTAGAAAAATTTATTTTAGTGTCTAGTTTGACCAAAAATTGTAAACCACTATTGTGGGATCACCCCCCTCAACCCTATACTTAAGCCCTGATCCCTCAACCCTCAACCTATACCTTAAACCCTAAACCCTACACCATCAACCCTTATCCCTATAACCAATAACCTCAACCTTAAATACCCTAAACCTTGAACATTGTCCCTCAACCCTCAACCCTATACTTAAACCCTAAACCCTACACTCAACCCTTAAGCTTATTCCTTATACCCTCAACACATACCTTAAACCCTATACCCAATATCCTAAACCCTAATCCCTACACCCTACACACAATCATATTCACTCAAACTTGAACATTATCCCTCAACTGTAAACCCTCAACCCTATACCCTATACCCTATAAACCCTATAGCCTCAATCGTATACCTTAAACACTAAAACATACACCCTCAACCCTCATCTCTATACCATATACCCTCAACCTTATACACTAAACCCTAAACATTTTCCCTCAACCCTATACTTTAACCCTAAACCATACACTCTTAGTTCCCTTTTTCCAATGCCTTAAATCTGCAATCCCTATACCCTATACACTTTTAACCCTATATCCTCATCCTTGAACACTATCCCTCAACCCTCAACCCTAAACCCTAAACCCTACACCCTCAACCCTCATCCCTATACCCTATACCCTCAACCTTATACCCTAAACCTTGAACATTGACCCTCAAACCTATACTTAAACCCTAAACCCTACACTCTCAACCCTTAACATTATGCCTTATACCCTCAACCCATATGGTCCTAAACCCTATACCCAATATCCTTAACCATAATCCCTATACCATATGCACTTAACTTTATACCCTCAACCCTAAATATTATCCCTCAATCGTAAACCTTCAACCCTCAACCCCATACTTAAACCCTAAACCCTACATTCAACCTTGTACCCTAAACCCTCAACCCTATACTAGATATCCTAAAACCTAATATCTATACCCTAGACACTTAACCCTATACCCTCAATCCTAAATGTTATCCCTCAACCCTCAACCATATACATTAAACCCTAAACCCTACACACTCAAATCTTATCCCTATACCCTAAAGTCTCAGCCTAATACCCTAAACCCTATACTCTAGAGCTTCAAATTGACCATTTTGGTGTATAAATTTGACACACTTTTAAAGCCACTTTGGGACCCCTCCTAATGGTGAATACTTGCTCTAAGGAAATAGATGCAACAATAAATACACAAAAATACATACATTCATACATATGTACATACATACAAGCATACAAACATGTATATACATACAATCATACATACGTACGTACATATATACATACATACATGCATACATTCATACATACAAATGTGCATACATTTACACATACACTCATCCATACATAAATACAAGTATACATTCATACATACAAAAATAAAAATATTCATGCATGCATTCAAGCACATAAACATACATATATACGTACATACTATGAACAAAGATTTTGGCTTCCATGGGCTTTAGATTGCACTTCTAGGGTTTTCACCTAAAAGGAGAAAGATGGGCCAAAATGAAATGTACACATTCAAGATTAATGGATGAATGGATGCAATATGTCTAAATATGCAAATACACTGGAAAAGAAAGATGATCATTAATGATAAACCTAAGATATGCAAAGTGTTTGAAAACACAGTGATGCATGCAAAAACACCTAAGAATGCAAGTAAACAATGACAAAATTAAACAAGATTGGAGAGGTGTGCTTGGAATCTGAAATTTGATGTAGAGAGGCTTTAGAATCCTGTAGATTTGATTGGAAATGTTGACTGGGACACTTGTGCCAAGCTGGGTGACTTAGTCCAATTTTGGAGAAAATATGTCGAAACAAGAATCTACCAAATGGGTACTCAAAAATGTAAAAATCACCTTCTAGGCCTGTCAATGGGACTAATTCACCATATATGGTGACTTAGTCCACCTAGGAATCTTGGAAATTTTGGGACAATATTTTGTAGCTTTGGGTCTGTACTTCCTTTCTTGACAGGTGTCTGGTTCAAATTCTGTAGAAAACAAGTTGAAAGAGGTCTTCAAGCTTAAATTAGATCTTTTTTGACTTTGATGACTTGACTATACCTTTTTGAAACCAAACTCTTTGAAAAATCTGCATACAAGACCTACAAACACACATACAAAGAGGGGGAAAAGGGTTAAGGGTTATAGAATAGGGGTTTACCTTGGTCAAACCCCGATTTGGTAATCAAAACCTAGATAATGAAATGAAATAAAGATAGAATGATGAATAAACAACATGCAATGTCATAAACTCACCAAACCCTTGATGTATAAATCTAAAGATATGCAATGAAGTACTCCAATGGATGACTTTATTATGCTTAGAGATTCTTAGAATGTTTGAGAATTGCTTAAATGATGAAATGGAAATTAGAAGATTGTAGGAGATGAAAAATGAAGAGAAAACCCTTTATTTATATACTTGATTTTACTAAATTTCCCAAAAATAACACATCACAGGCCAACCTCAAGGGTAAGAGAATAAAATCCTGCTAGAAAATTAAAATTATTTTGATTTTTGTGTCCAATGGGACTAAGTCGCCCTAGGTAGCGACTTGGTCCCACAGGAAAATTTTAATGGGTGTCAGGGATTAAAGTGTATTTAATGAGGTTTAATGGAAATATTCTCAAAAATACACTTAAGTATGGTTGGAAAGTGTACATTAAGGGATCATTTAAACATTATAAAAAAGTGTTGAATTAGTGAGGATAAGTCTAGAAAAGTGTGAGAGTTTGTTACAACTCCTTACAACACTTTGAAATAAGACTTGGTAAGTAATAAAAATGGGATATTTAAGTGAAATATAGTGAAAGGACCATCCTAGAAAAGTGTGAAAGTGGGTTACAACACTTCACAACACTTTTACAAGACATCCTAGAAGTTTTAATGATTCTCAAAGGTCCAAGACCTAATGTGAATGTGTTGACCACATTACAACATTAAATCTAGGAAAATCAAGCCAAAGTCAACTAGGAGGGTTTGAACATGAGAAAAAGTAGAAGGGTTACTTTTTATGCATCCACAGTTATCCCCCACTTTAGTGAGAGGATGAACCTACTTCAAACTCACACTAATGTAGTGAAACATGCAATCAAGAGGGGTCCAAATGCACTGATGCTAACAAGATGAGACAACAACAATCAAGAGGGATGATCAAGCCCCCAAGATGAATATCTCATGGCAAACCAAACATAAAAAAAAGTAACACATATGAAAATTATGAAAATGAATGAAAGAGGGAAGTTGAATAAAGTTAGATCAAGCTTCGATCGTTTGTCTGGTACGTTGTGGATCAGATCTAGGTTGTTTGTCCAGAAAAGAAATGCATACTCACTTTGGGGCGATGAAACTCATGACTATCCTTTGGGTGAGAAGGCCCAAAAGGTGAGAAACATACACTCATGGATGGTATACACTCACACACATGTAGGTGGCTAGAAGGAAAATTCATGCCTCATAATGGTCTTCCCGCTCAACCATAAAAAATTTATACCTCCTAATAACTTTAATAAGGCACCACAAAAGAAAATGTCATTTTGTGTTTCATGATACAAGAAAACCTTCATATGCTTAGAACTCATGAACAAATGTGATGACACTACAAACATGCAAGCTATGTTATGCAAAGTGGCCATATAACAAATGCAAAATGCAACAAGAAAAATATGTTCAAAGGAGTCTTATTTAGTTCATGTGAGGTCTATAACTTAGGGAACATTGTGTCTAATGTCTCCAAGTGAGGACCAATCAAAGAATAGAAAACTCACTACTTAGGGGATGCAATGCCTCACATCAGGCCACTAAGAGGAATGCAATATGCTAAGATAGATCACGCTTATGAAGGACACTATACCCAATTTCATCCACAAAGTGACAAATACATCGTATGAAAAAAGAAGGTTGGACTAAGAACCAAGAAAAAGAAAAATGAATAATGAATAATGCCAATGTATGCCCCCACTTTAAAGGAATTGCTACACACTATTTTGTGAGCAATTAAATTAAAGTAGTGAATGAAAAATGAAAAAAGAAATAAGACATGAGAGCCAACTTGGAAAGCCCTATTCCAAGTCATATGTTTCTGAGTAAGGCTATGTCATGCAAAAGAAAAAGAAAAAGAAAAAGAAGGGGTTGCCCCCAAATGAAAACGCCAAACACATGAGGGATCTATGGATTTGGGGTCAATATGTTTGTTGCTGCAATGTTTTGATTAAATAGCTCAAAACTGTCATCATCTGGGCAAATACACATAGAATTAGAAGAATGACACAAAGAGAGTGAAAACAAAAGAAAAAGAATCTGTTTTGGGTCAGCATGGAAGAGAAATAGAATGTCTATATGCTTTGCATCATCCCCAAAAGGAAGCACAAGCAAAATGAAAACAAAAAGGTGAAAGAAAAAAAAATGAAAAAGCTTTTGGGTCAACATGAAAGAGACATTGCGGTCTCAATGCCTTGCATCATCCAAAAGGAAAAACACAAGAAAAGATAAAAGGAAAGGAAAAGAAAAGGAAAAGGGTCATTTTAGGTCAACATGAAAGAGACATTTCAGTCTCAATGCCTTACGTCATCCCCGAAAGGAAAAGGAAAAACCAAAGGTGAAAAAGAAAATAGAAAGACCTTTTGGGTCAACATGGAAGAGACATAGGATGTCTCAATGCTTTGAGTCATCCCTGAAAGGAAAATTCAAAAAAAAAGCAATGTACGACATATAGAAGAATGAAGGTACAAACTAAAGAATGTCACAAAGATAGAGAACATCAAATGACACATTACAGGGGAACATGATACGCACATGCAAAAGGAAAAGAAAAAGAAAAGGAAAATGCAAAAGACTAGTAAGGAAAATGAAAGTAAGCCATCGAGCAAGTCATTCGCCTCCGAATCTCAATTGGTATAAGTGGAAGGTGAATAACGTAGTGAAGGGACAATGACAAATGTTTTATTAGTACAAGGCTAACAACTTCTTGCCTCCACGGAATGCAAGAAAATAATGAGCCGAGATAGATTATGGGAAAGGTCATGTAATAGTAAGAAGAGAATGTTCTGCAACTATTACATGATAAGGGGTTTGGAAGTGGTGGTTTATGGATTTATGGGGTAGAAATTATTGCCATCAAAATGATACTTGCTTAGTATTTCTTTCAATTGGTGACATTCATCACTTATATGTCCAAGAATGTGATTATATGCACAATGTGGCATGCTAGTGTGTTTGGGATAGATTACCAACTTATTCATAGGTGGTAATAGGATGATTCCTTTGTTTAAAATGATTTGCGATTTCCTTTCACATTCAGGGAGTCGTCGGAGAGGAAACTTGAGGTTTTGTAACTTGTAAGGCCTCTTACATTTATTAGATTCTCCAACCTCTCGAGAGGAGATTAGGGTAGGAGGTCCTAAGATGATTTTATTGTTGTCCTTTTTATCATTATGAGATGATTATTCTTTAGGAAGGACATTCAAATCAAGAGGGGAATTGAAGATCACTGTGCTATCATCACAAAGTCTCCAGTATTCTAAAGGAGCCTTGCTATCATGAGGAGGATCTTGATATCCTAACCCTGTTGTGTTTTCATCTTTTGGATTTTTTTCAAAAAATTGATGAATATTATGTTCTATTGTTGTGTCACATCCTTGTTTTTTTAAGATGGTAAAACCTTTTCCATAAGTTTTTGGCTATGTGCAGGATCATGATGGGCCAAAAAATGGCAATATGATGGGTATGTATAGGGTATGTGGCTGACGAGTTTTTTTACCCAAAATTGATGAAATGAAAAGGATTTTTAAAGGATATTCTCAACTTTCCACCAATATAAAGTATGTTTTACTTTGAATTTAATAAATAATTATTATTCATTTTCTATTTGAATTATGACTAAAGTCCGATTGATAGGTGATTGAAAAACATCTATAGCTTTCAAATGGTATCACATTTTTTGAATCTAAAACATGCGTCACATTCTATGCTTCACATACTATAGGATTAAAAATGAATTTCATGAAGTTTTACCAAGTTAAGGTGGTCAGACATACGGGTTTTTATATTTTTTAAAAGTAGTAATAAAAAATTCATAATTAATTATTTGCTTGGAAAAAAATTACAAAAAAATATGCATCACATCTGAACATAAGTCCTCTACTTATATCTAAAATCTTATAAAAAAATATTATTATTTTATTGTGATTAGGGTGGTCAGACAGACACCTACTTCTTAGTTTTTCATTGAAATTTAAGTACTACTACATTGAAATTTCAAATTCTCACCAAATAGATTTTTTATTTTAAATAAACCTAGTAGTTTAAAAACTATATTCAATTTTCTATAGATTCTATTCTTACATATTTTTGAAATAATATAGATATAACTTATTCAAATTTTTACGTCAAGTTGCCTAACTTTGATTTTTCTAAATTTTTCGCCACTTAAGGGCCTATTTTTTCCATGATGATCTTGCACATAACCTTCTTCAAAGTTGATTGGTGTGTTTTTAACTTTGTTATCATAGAATGGTTGAGGAGTTTCTTGTTTAGAGGAACTAGTTCCACCTGTTGGAGGGAACTTAGGTCAATCAGTTATTTCAAGATGTAAGTAACCAAACATATTAGGAGGTGAGACTATAGGAAGGTCTTGTTGTTTCATGGATGGATAAAAGGATGCATTAGCTTCAAGGTTGTCAAGAAATTCACTTAAGAACTTATTCATGTTGTCATCATCTTCTCCAATGATGCCAACACCACAAGGAGGACATTCATGGGGAGTTGAAGCAACATGAGGAAGCTCAAGGTCATTAGGATCAATTCCAAAAGAATAGTTTGACATGTCAACTAAATATTTAAAGGACATCCAAATCTTATTAAAATAGAAATCCATGATGTAAATGTATGAAAGAAAACTAAATGGAATAAAAAAACAAATCTGAAAATTGTGACAAAATGAAATAGCAGAAAACAAAGATGGAGAAAATGTGTAGGAAATGATAGAAATTACAGTGCAAAATGTGCAGAAGGACTAAGTTGCCTAGTGTGGCGAATTAGTCACAATGATGATTTTTTTGAGAATTTTCAAAAATTTAAAATGCAATTTGATGTTTTTCAGATGCATAGATGCAACTGCACTATGAAAGTGCATAATTTTATTGTTTTCCAATGAAATATGATGCAAAAATGCAAACTATATGAGCTTTTTACTAATACAATTATTTTTAAACCCTAAGATGCAAATTAAACAATGCAAACCCTAGGGTGATCCCACAATAGTGGTTTACAATTTTTGACCAAACTAGACACTAAATTTTGTTTTAACTAAATCTTCACATTCATGCACCTATAGCGGCTAAACCTTGAAGAATTTGAAGATGATGAAAACAAGAGTCTCGTCACATTTTGTCTATAGATTCTAAAAATATTTTTTTCACAAATTTTTGAATCAAATTGCACTTCTTTTTCCATCTCCCACAAAAACTAGTTTTTTTCAAAAAACAACATTTTTAAAAAGTGACACACACTGTCTAACGCATAACTTTATTTCCATGAAGGATAAAATTCTAATTCTTTCGAATTTAAATTTGTGACTCTGATATCTAGTGCTTCCACTTGGATAGACAATTTTTATTGAATATTTTTTCTTTAATCAAGTTTTGAAGTCAAACCAATTACAATTCAGACACAACATGATTGTATAACACATAATTTTTTTTGTATATATTGAAATTCAATTTTATTTTTTTATTGGATCAAGGACTTCAATATCTAGTGCACTCATATTTTTCAAAAAAAAAATTGATAATCTTCTATTTTTCCACATGTGCAAAACAGAGACCTTCATTTTCGATGAAAAACCTATGTTTAATAAAGCTAAAAAAATAAATACATAATAAAATAAAAAAATATTAAAATTATATTCGTTGGATAGCTCATTCTGAGGAATACCTAATTCCAGTTGGGTTTGTGAAGATTCCTCCATTCTCATCTTCAACCCGAGCTCTGAAGTGCCAAAATTTAGTTTTTTTTGTGTCTTAGGGGGGATGAGGAATAAGGGGGGTTCGAATGAACCCCTAATGGTTCGCTCAAACCCCTAGGGGTTTTTTTGAACCCTGGTTCATTTGAAACCCCCTTTTATAAGGGGTTTTGTTGGATTTTTGGTGGGAAAGTATTAAAAGGGTTCACCCGAACCCAGGTTCTAGTGAACCCCTAATGGGTTCGGTCGAACCAATAGGTTCGTACGAACCCTTAAAATCAAGTTTTTTGTCATGCATTTGTTTTTTTGTGAGTTTTCCTTCCTCACTTCAATTGTAAACCACTATTATGGCTTCACCCCCTAATGCAAAGTTAATGCAAGTTAAACCTAGAATGCACTTGAAATTAGAAGCAAAAATGTTCAAAAGTCAGGTTCACCAAAATGTGAAAAGAGATTTTGGCTTCCAAGGGTTTTCTTGCACCTCTAGGGTTTTTCACCTAAAAGGAGAAAGATGGGCCAAATGCAATGTACACATTTAAGATTAATGTATGAATAGATGCAATATGTCTAAATATGAAAATAAACTGGGAAAGAAAGATGATTATTAATGCTAAACCTAAGATATGCAAAGTGCTTGAAAACATAGTTATGTATGCAAAAACAACTAAGAATGCAAGTAAATAATGACAAAATTAAACAAGATTGGAGAGGTGCACCTAGAATTTGAAATTTGATGTAGAGAGGCTCTAGAATCCTACAGATTTGAGTGGAAATGTTGATTGGGACACTTGTGCCAAGCTGGGCGACTTAATCTAATTTGAGAGAAAATCCATCAGAACAGGAATTTGCCAAATGGGTACTCAAAAATGTAAAAATAACTTTTTAGGCCTGGTAATGGGACTAATTCACCACAGATGGTGAATTAGTCCACCTAGGAATCTTAAGAATTTTGGGACAGGATTTTGTAGCTTTCAGTCTATACTTCCTTTCTTTACAGGTGTCTGATTTAGATTATGTAGAAAACAAGTTGAAAGAGGTCTCCAAGCTTCAATTAAGGCTTTGTTGACTTTGGTGACTTGGCTACACCTTTTTGACACTAAAATCTTTGACAAATCTACATACAAGACATACAAACACACATGCAAAGAGGGGAGAAAGGGTTAAGGGTTAGAGAATAGGGATTTGCCTTGGTCAAACTCCAATTTGGTAATCAAACCCTAGATAATGAAATGAAATAAAGATATAATGATGAATAAACAACATGCAATGTCATAAACTCACCAAACCCTTGATGTAGAAATGTGAAGATATGCGATGAATTACTCCAATGGATGACTTGATTATGCTTAGAGATGCTTAGAATGCTTGAGAATTGCTTGAATGATGAAATAGAAATTAGAAGATTGTAGGAGATGAAAAATCAGGAGAAAACTCTTTATTTATACTTGATTTTACTAAATTTCTCAAAAATAACACATCACAGGCCGACCTCAAGGGTAAGAGAATAAAATCCTATAAGAAAATTGAAATTATTTTGATTTGTATGTCTAGTAGGACTAAGTCACCCTAGGTGGCGACTTGGTCCCACTAGGGAAATTTTAATGGGTGTTGAGGATTGAAGTGTATTTAATGAGGTTTAATAGGAATATTCTAAAAATACACTTAAGTATTGTTGAAAAGTGTATTAAGGGGTCATTTAAACATAAGAAAGGGTTGAATTAGTGATGAGAAGTCTAGAAAAGCATGAGATTTTGTTACAACTCTTTTACAACACTTTGAAATAAGACTTGGTAAGTAATAAAAAAGGCCATATTTAAGTGAATTATAATGAAAGGGTCCTAGAAAAGTGTGAAAGTGGGTTACAATAGTTCACAACACTTTTACATGACATCCTAGAAGTCTTACTAATTTTCAAGGGTCCAAGACTTAATGTGAATGTGTTGACCACATTACAACATTAAATCTAGGCAAAATCAAGCCAAAGTCCACTAGAAGGGCTTGAACATGAGAAAAAGTAGAAGGGTTACTTTTTCCATGTCCACAGATACATACAAACATACATAATACAAACATATAGACAAACATACATACATAAAAACATGCATTCATACAAACATACATACGAACAAATTGAAGCAAGGTATAATGTGCACATGTTATGTGAAATCACATAATGTGAGTGCATTATAACACACTCACGTTATGTCAAAGTCGTGACATAATGCAAGTGTGTTATAACTCATTCACGTTATGTCAAAGTCGTGACATAATGTCGGCGTGTTTTAACACGCTCGCGTTATGTCAAAGTTGTGACATAATACAAGTGTGTTGTAACATGCTCACATTTTAGCATACTTTGAGAATTCCCAACTATTTTTCTTGGATTTTCTTTATATTTCCAACCTAAAGGCTTGGAGTACTTTCCAACGCCCAAAAATGTGTTTTTGCATATTCTACAAAAAATTAGATAATCTCATTTGTTCTCCACTTCAAGTTTGCACGTGTTTCAAGGTTGAGTAAAACAAAAACTTGGGTAATGTTAAGCTCTCTCTTAGCTATCTAATGATGTAATTTTTTTCACATTTTGACTATGTTAAGTCTTTCATCTTCAATTTCTTTTGTTAGTGTATCCATTTTTTGTCAAAAACCAATGTTTGGTATTTTTTACTTTATTTTTAAATGTTCATTGAAATTTCAAATAAATTACATTGTTATAAACTAGACTCCATTCTACACATATTTAAAAAAATTAAGGGGGAGCATGGTCAAATTTCTATTTTTCAAGATGTGTCCACTTTGAAAATTAGTAAAAAATCATATATTCATTAAAAATTTATCAAAAAAATTGGGGATAAACTACATGCTGTTAGCTAAGTTCTACATATGTGTTTCTAATCTTGAGATCTCACATTTATCATCTTGAGTCAATCTTGTGATGTGTGCAAGTGATCCCACATGACACATAATTGAACCCAAATATTTGTTTTTTTAACTTTAATTGTTGATTGTTACTCTTTCTTACTAGTTGTTGGGAGTTCTGACTTGGAACACGTTTATTTAAATATTTTTTATGCTTTTGTATTTAAATACATTCATTTAAGCATTTAAACACATCCAAGAATTTAAAAAATCACTTTGAGAAGTAATCATTTATAGGAACATTTTGTTTTGGAGCACTAAAAGGGATCAACATTTACATCATAATCATTTTAGGAAACTACATGCTTAACCCTATTTTTTCCATCACTAACCAAAGGTCATAAAGTGAGAAAATAAGGGGGTTGATGAAGGAGAATGTAAAACATCACAATCTAGCAATTTCCCATAGGTATAAATTAAATAATGCCACTAGTTCAAGATTATGGAGACATAGGTGAACTAGGTTGCAAAAGTACATTGTATGATAGATAAATCCTATAAGATACATATCATAATCACACAGTAGAACAATTATGTATAATGTAGATTCAATCTTGTACAACATAGATCTGACCTACATAAAATTCCAAATTTAATGATAAATTTCTCAAACAACAAATATATCAAATATATCAAGAATATATATTATCTAAACGATTAAATTCTACATAGCATTAAAATTATTCTTCATCAATTATCAAAAAATAAATATCTAATCTTTTTTATTTAATTTTAAATATTTAATTTATTAAAATTATGTAATTTACCTATTTATTAATTTTAACCAAAAGATTTATTTTTTAAACTTTACAAAACGTTAATTTCCTAGGTAGTAGAGAAACTCAAAAGAAATTTCCAACCAGCCCCCCGTTTTGTTCTTCACTTAAATATACATTTAAATGTCCTTCAAAGTTTTACTGCTTGATAAATAATTTTAAAAATAAATTATACTGCAGTTCGGTGTCCCAGCAATCAAATGCTTTTCTCATGTGACATCAGGAAAACATGTTAATAGATTATGTGGTTGTTGGTCAATTTTATACTCTCTGGGCGAAAATGTGTCTTTAGCTTTGTTGCAATTCATCCTCATGTTCAACGCCACTCCTGCAGAAAAGAGAATGAATTAAATATTTTGATACAGACCCAGTGCCATAATTGTTAATTTGATGGAAGAAAGGAGGTGAAAAAATAAAACAAAATGAATTCCATTCAGAAATTCTTGCCTTTTGCAGTGATGATCTCACTGGAATGTCTGGATGTGGGACTGACAACATTGAGCAAAGCTGCTTTCTCCAGAGGAATGAACCATTTTGTATTTGTAGTCTACAGCAATGCCTTAGCTGCAATCATATTATGCCCAATTGCATTCTTCGTTGACAGGTACACACAATTGATCTCTACCCATTTACGCAAACCACAGCAATGCGTTAGCTGCAAAACTACTATACCCAGTTGCAATTTCTATCCACAGGTAGATTCAATTGAACTCTACTTATTTGCGTTAACCATGGCGAAATTGTAAACTATTTCTGCAGGTATTTGCTCCTGTATGTCCATGTATTGGGTTAGATTACTTAGCGTTATGGGAAAGTTATTCAAAACCATCTGTGGACCAAATTATATTTCATTATCAACTCTTACTGTGTAATTTGCCGTTGGTGTGCTTTGGGTTATCAGTTTATGGCATGCTTGAGAATGAATAAATTCAAGGTTTTTGTCTATGTAAGCTCTGTAACTAGCACAAGCATTAAGAGATCAAATATTCCCTGTAAAGACAATGAATTGAGCGCATGAATCAATTGATATCATCCCTGCTTTGTTGAGTGTAATTATTTAGGTTCTCCTTAATCTATCTATATTTGATATTTCTTCTTCTTCTGGGTGTGAATTTCTTTGTACTGTCATTCCACTGGAATGTTTGTGAGTTCTTCTAAAAACTTAATGTGTATTCATTATTATGTGGCTGGTTTTCCATGCCGTCTGTTATCTCAATTCCTTTGACAATTCATGCCAGTGAAATAGCACAGTTCTGTAATACACACAAACTATTATGCAACTATTTGTAGTCGTGAATGCTTGTATACTGATTTCAGATGGTGGGTTGGATTGCAGGGGAAAACGGCCACCTCTCACGCGCTCTATGCTGGGTAGATTTTTTTTGCTTGCTTTATGTGGGTAAGTTTGCCTTCATTCCAAGGTTTATGGAGTTATTTGTATTTGATTCCATTACACGAATGTTTACCTCTACGCTCCACTTACACACAACAGCTCCAATTGGCAAGAAAACTCTCTAAAATTCCGAGCTGGTGCTGCAAACTTTAGCCATACCCTCTCTTGCAGCCTGACAATTTGTGAAAAAATGGTCCCGTCGCTTTTATGGTGAAGATTCGGTTTATTCCTCTGTGGCTGTTAAATTGGAATTTGCCTGGTAACGGTAATGGCCAGTTGTGTAAGAAAAGCATTTTATTTGCTAAAAAGAACACCTAAGTGGATATAGAAAACCCTCTTGCTAGATAGCCAATGAGCCATAGTTGTTGCAAGCACTGGGGTGATCCCTAATTTTCAACTAGAATCAGGTGTAATTCCTGGGTCGTTGAGATCACTGCCTCTGGTAGAAGGATCACTATCCTACCTGGACAAAGTCTCTGAAAGGATCTCAAACTTGGGCATCTAAATCGCTTCGTGGTCCCATGGATGGAGAGCTCCAAAATTACCCCTGCAGGTACTATAAAGAAGATTCAGAAAGTGTGTGCTGGAAAGTTCTAGCCCTGCCCTATGTCCCCCACTGAAACTTTGGGGTTTGAAAGATTAGACAATCACTTAATCCAGATAAGATCCTTATTTTTCCTCTTGCACCTTTCTGTATCTTCCATGGGACTCGCCTTGTAGTGAAATTTGTAGCCTAATCGCCAACCATGGGATGCCTCCCTAAGCATGGGCAAACTTTCAGACATAGCGAGAAAATCTCGTCCTTCCAGTTCCTAGAGATCAGCCCACAACCATTGCCACAATACCAAGTTGACAATTATTTTTGTAGTGTACCTTGTTGAATTGATGATTTCCTTACGGGAAGAAGATCCAGCTTCCTTCCCCCTCATTTTGGGACATAGTCTCATTACTCAGTGAAAACAGACAAGCCAAACCCCAAAGAGTCAAGATCATCTTGCAACACTGCAGAATATGAGCAAAGCATGTAAAACCCAAGATTATATGTTATATATTTTTAAAATGACAAGCACCACCAAGTCGGAGCAAGCCCATTCATCTGGAATCCTCCATCAATGCATCAAAACAGATTTAGACCATGCCTATATTATCGGGCTGAAAATGGTTTTGCCAAATTATGATAACTTGAAATCTCTTAGAATAGTTTTTGCTGGATGCAAATAACACTCAAGGTGAGTGAAACAGCAGGAAAAAGGAGAAAAACAGATGAAAGTAATGGAGAAACCAAAATGGAATTGGCTCCCAAATGTGTGCAAATTGACTTGGCATCGAATTAAGTGGTGTAATGTCATAGCAGCCATGAAAAGCTGGGAAACAAATGGAATTAAAGTTAAAATCTGCAAAATTGAATCATGCTCTTATCACTGGATTCACTACCAGTCATTGAGAAGGTCAGTATAATTACACCGTAAATCGTAAGACTAGGTCAGAATGAATTGAATACAAGTATCAACCCCAGTTTGTTCTTTTTGCCATTCTGGTATGGATTACAAGTAAATAGACAGAAGTATGTACATGCTGATAATGGTTTGTGAAAAACACAGTCCAATCCGACCACACAGTAGGAAGATGTGTAATTTGCCTTTTCAGTCACCAAAACAGAAAGGGTAAAATCTAGTTGATGGGAGAAGAAGGGAATGAAAAAACTGATATCTTCAAATTCCTTTGTGGGTTTGGAGTGTTCTATGGTGTTTCAAAACATGAGAAATCTGGTCTAGAAGAAAATATGACTGAAGGTTGTGTAAGCACCGATTATCTATGTAAGAATATGGTGACCAAAGGGTCCAAGTTTCAAGAATATACTTTTCCTGCTTAAGAGGATCAATCCCATGCATTGCCTCTGCTTTGGAAGTATCAAGCATGAGTTAATTGTTTAAAATGTTTGGTTGTGTGTCCTTGAAATTAAATACTTGTACCAAATGAGGAATATTAGAATATATGGTCATAGGCCAACAAGCACTATGGCAGTGACTATTCGGTCTATAATAACAAGAATAGATCTTAATCTCTGATGAGATTCAGCTTGTTGCTCTGCCCATACTCTAACAGAGAAGAGAGCTCATTACCTATTTTGATCCACAATATTTAATTTGATTGAAGGAGAGAGGTCTGAAAAGAAAAGAAAATGAATTGAATTTACAAATTTCTCCCTTTTCGAATGCTAAACTCATAGGAGAGTTTTGATGTGTGACTGGCATTTTGTATTTGTAGTCTACAGCATTGTTATGGCTGCAACGCTTATCATGCCCAGTTGCATTGTCATTTATCACCTTCCGAATTTGCACGGAGCAATTTTCTTGGGTTTCAGTTTGTTATAGGTACCTTGAGGATACCTCTCTTTGCGCAAATGTGCGATGACCATTTCCCCTTCTTGGAAGATTTGTTTTCTCCTATGCATATCAACAGTTTTTATATAGTGTTCATTCATGGTTTGCAACTTGTGCCTAACTTGTTGACCTATCTCTTGAATGTTTTCTACAAAATTTGTAGCATCTTGGCTGATTTGTGGGTTTATGGGTAGATCCATTAAATCCACAATTCCTTTAGGATTTGAGCCATACACAATTTGAAAGCAGGCTTACCAATAGATCTGTTTATGTTGGAGTTATAGGTGAATTCAGCTTGAGATAGATTTGAATCCCATTGTCTCGGGTTGTCACCAATCAAGCACCTCAATAGATTGCCCAAGATCCTATTTGCGACCTCTGTTTGACCATTGGTTTGGGGGTGGTACGCTGAACTGTATTGCAATCTGCTGTCCAACTTCTTCCACAAGGTTCTCCAAATGCGGCTTGAGAACTTTGTGTCCCTATCACTGGTTATGGATTTTGGAATACCATGTCACCGCACTATTTCCTTGAAGAACAAGTATGCTACTTGAATTGCATCACTGGTCTTCTTATAGGGTATGAAGTGGGCCATTTTAGAAAAACAATGAACCACTACAAACACTGAATCAAATCCTCTCTAGGTTTGTGGCAGCCCTAAGATAAAATCCATGGAAATGTCAGTCCATGGTTCTGTTGGCACAGGTAGAGGCATATAGAGGCCTGTATTTTGTTGTCCTCCTTTTGCAATTTGGCACACCCTACAAGTAGCAACAAACCTATTCACATCTCTTCGCATATTTGGCCAAAAGAATTTCTCATGCACCAATTCAAAGGTCTTATCCCGTCCAAAGTGTCCACCTAGAACACTTGATCTCCCTTATTAGTTTTTTTCCCCTCGATCCAAAGGGAATACAAAGCTGAGGTTCCTTAAACAAATACGCATTTGCTAGCAAATAGTCCTCACAAGAATGCATACTTTTCTGGTCTTGGCTACTTAGGATTGCATAATTTTTTCCAAAATATGGATCTGCTACATATTCATATTTCATTTCATCAAAGCCAACAAGTGCATTGCTCATTAAAACCAACAAATGATGCCTTCTACTTAGAGCATCAGCCACCACATTAGATGTACCACTCCTATGTTGCCTAACAAAGGTATAAACCTGCACAAATGAAGCTCACTTTGCATGTTTGTGGGACAGCTTGCCTTGAGAATTAATGTACTTAAAATCTTCATTGTCAGTCATCAAAATGAATTCCCTATGTAGAAGATAATGCCTCCAATATTCTAATGTTTGTACAATAGCATAGAATTCCTTATCATAAGTAGTATACTTCTTTTTGGCGTCATTTAATTTCTCACTAAAAACAGCCACAGGTTTACCTTCTTGGCTCAACACTCTGCCAATAGCTACTCTTGAAGCATCACACTCAATTGAGAAAGGTTTCTCAAAATCTGGTATAGCAAGAATTGGAGCCTCAATTATCTTTCTTTTGAGGTGTTCAAAACTCAAGTCAGGTGCCTTGTTCCAACTAAAGGCCTTTCGTCTTGTGCAATCCATCATAGGTGCACTTATTCCACTGAAATTCCTAATGAATCTCTTATAAAAATTCACCATCCAGTGGAAGCTTCTCACCTCCGTGATATTTTGAGTAGGCCATTCAAGAATGGCCTTACCTTTTTCAAGATCCATGCTCAACCCATCAACTGAAACAACACTACCCAAGAAGACCAACTCATTCTTACAACATTCACTCTTTTCAAGGTTGATAAACAACCTTTCTTCTCTAAGTGTATCAAGCACCACCCTCAAATGTTTTAAATGTTCCTCCATATTGCTACTAAAAATCAAGATATCATCAAAATAGACTATAACAAATTTTCCAATGTGTAATCTAAATACCTGATTCATTGTTAGCATGAATGTAGCCAGGGCATTTGACAAACCAAACGGAATCACTACCCACTCATACAACCCATCCTTGGTTTTGAAGGCGGTCTTCCACTCATCTCCTTCGCGAATTCAAATCTAATGGTATCCGCTTCTAAGATCAATTTTGGAGAAGATTTTGGCACCCACTAGGCAATCTAACAAGTCATCCATTCTAGGCATTGGATATCAATACTTCACAATGATTTTGTTAATGGCTCTAGAATCCATACATAATCTCTATTTCACTCCTTTCTTGTGTGAGAGTAGAGCAGGTGTGGCACGTGGGCTCGTGTTCTCCTTTATAAATACCTTCTCTAATAATTCATCAATCTGTTTGCTCATTTCCTCATTTTCTAGAGGAGTCAATCTGTAAGCAGCCTAATTTGGAAGTCTAGCACCAGGAATAAGATCAATTTGATGGGTGATGCCCCTAGAAGGTGGCAGGCCAGCTAGTAGATCAGCTGGCATCAAGTTGGAATATTGGCTTAATATTTTTTGCACTTCTACTGGGACAAATTGCTGATCAGATTTCTCTTTCCCTCTAGGGTATAATAGATAGCAAACCTCATTCTTAGAATCCTTGAAAAACTCTTTCCAACTCATTATAGACAATGATAGTGCTGCCATTCTAATTGATTCTTCTTCTTTGAAAGGCTTCAAAATATGGATTTGACCCTCATGTTGTATCTCATAAGTATTTTCCCTACCATGGTGAACTACATGCCTGCCATACTGCCAAGGTCTTCCCAATAATAAATGGAAAGCATCCATAGGTACAACATCACACAATACTTTATCTTCCTAGGGTCCAATATTAAAGGTAACAAAACAAGATTTATTAACCAACACACTTTGATCTTTCTTCAACCAAGAGATCTTATATGGTTCAGATTTGGGAATACAAGAAAGATTTAATTTTTGCACCATTTTAGTACTTACTAAGTTATCTGTTGAACCGCCATCTACTATCACTTTGCATACCTTTCCTTGACACTCGTATCTAGTTCGGAAAACATTTTTCCTTTTCCAATCATCTGCAGGTTGTTTGTTTCCAGTTGTCAAGGTCTTTCGAATCATCAAGTTCTCTCCAGTTTTGGCTTCTAGTTCCACAACTTGAATCTCTTCCTCTGACAGCATAGCTCAATTTGCAGCTTTAGGATTGAGTGGGCAGTCTTGAGTTTTATGAGCTTCACTACATATGAAGCGTTGTAAGGGTTTCCAATCCTCAAAAAATTGTCGTCCTCATCCCCTACCTCTAAACCCTCCTCTTCCTCGAAAGTTAGGCTTCACATTTCCCTTAGGTTCTTCTCCTCTGGTAGTTTTGGAGGAACTCCCCTTTCCTCTATCTGCGTTAGTCACTCCTTTTATTCGTCGTCTTGTTTTTCCAATGTAATTTCTCCTCTGCTTTTAAGGCATATCCATATGCCTCATCCACAGTAGGTAACTTGACTAAGGCTAGCTCATCTTGCAGTTGAAACTTTAATCCATTAAAATACCTAGCTGCAACTTTTTCTTCATCCTCTTGAATATCTATCCGAATTTGAAGCCTCATAAAATTTTTCGTATAAGCTTGAATGGACTGATCTCTTTGTCTTAGATTTTGAAATTCTCTGAACATTTTTTGTTGATAATCAGAAGGCAAGAACCGAGCTTGTAGGTGTTTCAACATCTTGGGCCACAACCTGATTTTGTCCTTCTCCGTCTTCTCTTGGAACTCTGCAAATTTTCCCACCATAGGGCAGCATGGGACTTCAACTTGGATGCTGCAATTTTCACTCTTTTATGATCATCTTCCTCAATATTTTCCATCTCAAAATAACTCTCCAACTCTTGGATCCAGTCCAAGAATAAATCTGGATTGAGTTCACCTTTAAATTCTGAAATATCCACTTTCACCTTGGAGCCTTGTTTGGATATGACTTCAACGAGCCTCTCTATAGGGTCTACTGCCCTAGCTGCATTTTGTGGATGCTCTGGTTCCTCTTCAGAATGATCCAGGCGTAGCTTGTTCTCAATAGCCTCAAATCTTTTGACCCAATCATCAACATTATTCCTCCGAAGACCAGCATTTCTCCTACCTCTCCCTCCCCAGTGCATATGGATCCCTCTCTAGGCTATCACAGTTTGCTCTGATACCAAAATGATGCAGACAATCCTCAAAGCCTGCAAATTGATAGACTTTCCCTCTGCAATACAGAGGAAATACACACAATAGAACAGAAACAAAATAGAAAAATACTAGAATTTCTTACTCATTTAAACACTGCTCTGTATCTAATAATCAAAACAAGATTACATCTCCAGAAAAAGCTAACTCCTCTGAGTCGAGCTCTCTCCTATTTATTTACTAACAAACTCCTAATTCAACTTCTAAACTAAATAATCAACTCCTTAATTGACTCCAAAGACTATTAAGCAACAGCAGTCTAAAACAGAAATATTAACTCCTAAATTAACTCCTACGAAGATCGCTAAGCGAAGAGCAGATCAACTCCTAAATTAACTGCGGATCAACAGCCAGTCAGGGAATAGTTGCATCACAATTTGGGTAACACCCATTTGCTCACAGCAAACAGCCTTGTAGGGTACCCAAAGATGAGAGGATTGGGCTTCTACTGTTTGAGCTTGAATGATTCCTCTTGCAATTAGGTGTAATCCATATTCCTCAGTCTGTGTAATATATATTCCTCAGTTTTTGTGTAATCCCTATTCCTCAGTCTTTGTATATCTGATGCTGAAGAAAGCCTCAACAAGTAAGCTCAAACTTGGGCTTCACTAGCACAAAGTCAAAATTTGTGTCCTTGCAGTAGCTAAGGATGTCCCGTGGCAAAGAGTTGTGTATGGTGCAGACCTTGAATTTGGTTTGAAATGATGGTGGATTTAAAGAGATCATCTAGTGTCTCATAACTGCTAGATCTTCCTCTCTATTTCGCATATATTCTCGTAACCCAGCAAAAACTCTGTAAGCCAAACTACCGTGTCTAGATTGACTTGCATGCCTGCAAAAAAATAGCAAACCATGGTCGAACTATATTTCATTTAACAAAAACATCAAATTAAAGACAAGTCTGTGCACCTTAATCCTCAATTTATTCATCAAATGAGATATAGAAAGCAATAAATCTGTTGATAAATCATTGCATGAAATTATCTATCATCTTAGTTTGCAATTTATCAAAACAGATGAAAATGAAAAAATCTCTGTTTCCAGTGCTGAACTATATTGCCAAACAATGAAACCAACGGCCTCAATGAAAATTTGTTGCTGGATGAGTGAAATCATTCATAAGGGAGAAAATGAGACTGAATATGAGTGAAAGAAGAGAAAACTAGAGCAATAGAGGAGAGAAGAGATGAACCTTGCGAAGGTAACCAGCCAACTTGGTATTAACTCACAAGCTTTTGTGAATTGACTTGGTATTGACTTCAAATATTTTGAGCCAGTATAGTGCCATGTGACACAAAAAGAATGGCTACCTTTGATTCCAGTCAGCACTGACTACAGTGCATGGAATGGTCTGTTCTTAAAAATAGTAAAATTCTATTTATGTTTTTCCAGCACAGTTCATTGCTGCCATGAAAAGAAGACCTTCTGCATTACTGCCTAATCAAGCAATTAGAGCTACTCAAAAAGTCTAGTATGCAGTTTCTTGGGAGGTTATGCATGTATTAATTTCAAGTCTTCATTTTCAGAAGTGTGCCTGGATTTGCAGGATTTCTGTAATGCAGAATTGCGTCTTCACAGGTGTAAGCTATACTTCCCCAACACTAGCTACTGCAATGGGGAACTTGATCCCTGCATTTACCTTTGTATTATCTCTCCTTTTCAGGTATCAAATTCAATCAGCAGATTAAATCACTCGTAGTTTACTTGTGTTCCTTAGGAGGACGTTTTTGGGATTCCATAATTTTAGAATGACACAATTTTTTGGACAAAATGCTTGCAATTGTTTTTCACTTTTCAACTTATCAGTACTGCTTTCCTTTTCTGATTTTATTTTGACTGTAACTTACTTAGAGATGAATAAACCTCTCTACCAAAGAAAATCCCAGCATCTTACTTAGCTTGTTGAAGAGTGAAGCTCCACAGATTACAAAAATATCACTTATTAGAACTCCTTACAGGATATTTATCTCTACCCAGCACTGTGCCTACATTCTGTGTAACTTTTGTTGTGATATGAGTTCAGGGTGGAGAAAGTAAATATGAAAAGTTCAAGTAGCCGGTTAAAAGTTCTGGGTACCCTCATTTCTGTCGGGGGTGCAATGATTGTCACCCTATACAAGGGTCCTGTCATAAGAAAATTTTGGTCTCTAAACCATGACTCAGATGAAAGTCACTATACTCCCCTGAAGACAACATCAGTCAAAGATTGGATCATAGGATCCTTTTTCCTTGCAGGGGCCTCAATCTCATGGTCAACTTGGAACATCATGCAGGTAGTCAATTTGAAGTTAGTCTACCAATGAGCTTTTGTTTAAAATTTTTGCTAACAATAGTTTCATAAAAAATTGTGTGTACAGGTGGAAACTTTGAAAAGATATCCAGCTGAATTGTCAATTACAGCTTTAACCACAACAATTGCAACAATGCAGTCAGCTATTTTCACGTCTCTTGCTGAGCATAACTTAGCTGTTTGGAGTCTAAAATGGGACATTGATGTTATAAGCATTTCATATTCAGTAAGGATAACAACTCTTTAAATTTCTCATGTTTTCTAGTTACAAGTAGAAACACTGATTCACCATTAGCATGATGATCCTTTTCTTGTAGGCAATTATTGGTACAGGGCTTACTTACACTATGCAAACTTGGTGCATCTGTAAGAAAGGGCCTCTATTTGTATCAATGTTTAAGCCAATTGGGATAGTAATTGCAGCTATAGCATCAGCCATCTTTCTTGGTGACAGTCTACATCGTGGAAGGTCCGCTTTCTAGAATTCTGTAGATTAAGCTAACCTTTACTTATTGATAAGCAGAGAGCTGCTACAATATGAAGAAAGATACTGACGAGAGCTAGATTTGACATTTAGTGTCGCTGTGTTGCATTTGCAGTGTGGTGGGAGCATTTTTCATCGTGTCAGGGTTCTATGCTGTGATTTGGGGCCAATCTAAGGATACTGATGGTTCTGATAAACTGTCGAATGAAGGCCCTGTAAAGTGCCAGTCCAATTTAATCGATGGTGATCCATCTGAAAGTAAACAGCTACTCGGGGGACACACAGGCCCATAATTCATAAGCAAACAAATTGATCGAAATTCTGCATAATATTGGTAAAGTTAAAGCTGTGCACATGACTTCACATACTGGTAAAACAGTAAATGTTTATCAATGTATTTTAAAGTTGTTGGTAAGGTTGAAGCTATGCACATGGCTTTACACACTGGTAAATGTTTATCGATATCCTTTAAATTCTTTGGGACTCGTAAACAGTTTCTGTTTGCTGCACTGGTGCCAGTAGACTTCTGACTATTTGAGCAATCTTTTTGATTGCCTATTCTGGTCCGTGGTTACATATAGGATCTAGTTTGTCTTCTTAATAGTTGATAAATTTGTCTACTCTGACTAGAGAACTATCATTTCAGTCTTGAGTTAACTCACTCAACTCTTACCAATTTAAGTCTGCGAGTTGCAATCCATTTTCCACTCTTCCTAAATTACAGTTCTAAGTTTGCCAATCATCCTTGCCTTGCATCTTATTCTGGAAAGAATTAGATTTGATTTTCTATAAATATTAGATCAGGTTCATGAGTCACTCCAGTGTTTCCTCGAGGCTTGTGTACAATCAACGCCATCAAACAATGTCATTGACTTATAGTTGTTCTGTGCCTGTAAGAAAGACTAGTAATAAGATTCGCAAGGTTTCTTACAGAGATAATGTTCGGTGTCATCAACTGAATGTTCTGCCGGTTGTTGCTAATCTGAAGATATAAAATGTAATGCAAACATTTATGATAAATTCATAGTTATTAAAATTTCATGGTTTAGTATTATGCTTCCCCAATGGCATGAAGGATCTCTTTTCTCAACGAGAGGATAAGGAACCTCTAAAATATTTTACACCATGTTGGGAGTATAAGATGAAGTTGTTTGAATAATCAATTTATTCTGGCTAGGAATTAAGGACTGAGGCATACCTATTCACCTAAATTTGTTTCAAGCATGATACCAATCTTACTTTTTAAAAACATCATGAGCCTTGCACTCAATAAACCTTAATCCCTAATATTATCTTTGCGAGTCATTCAACTATACCAATAGACCAAAGACTACTCCACAATAATACTATTTTAAAAGACTAAAATGAAGAAAGATGACACTATCTCTATAATGTTTGAACATTCCTCTTCCAAAGTAGGGACAAAGGATGTCCTATTATATTCTTGAGAATTCTTAGTTGGAATCTTGGTAGATGAAGATGGCTTATGACAAATTTTCCCATATAATTTTGTTGATCTTTTCGCATTTTATTGTTTTTTTTTTACTTAACGATATTTTCTCCATATTTGAAGGTTCCATACGAGTCTCTCTTCATTAGTAGGAAGCCTTGGTAATCACAACTCTCATTCAAATGTACTCAAACATGGGCCATCTGTAATTTTCTTCTTAGCCGATTGGAGAATTTCTACAAGGGGAAACAGAATAAAAAAGGATTAGAAAAGTAAGGGAACTACATAGCACTAACAAGAGGTACGTGGAGGTTACCTCATACCAACAAACTCGTAATAAGCGAAAAGAGTTGTCTACAGGGACATTGATTTGCCTGTGGTAATGTCAATGTGAACTCGACTGATCTTCAGAGGAAAGAAGCAAACATGTCAAATTTGTAGTTAAATTGCACATTGATATAGTTCCTGATAATCCACGATCTAAATATAACCTTTACTAATAACCCCACATTGACCTCATGTGATATAAACTCTTACTATTCCTTTTCTTTTAAAATGAAAATGCTAGACAAGACATACACAAATCAGTCATAAAAGCAACATTTAAGCTGGGAGAATTTTCAGATCGACCCCAAAAGATGAAGAGTTGAAGACAAACAATTGAAAAAAAAAGTACCAACGATTCCTCTTAAGATAGAATCGGACTGCCAGCAACAACAGATGTACATCGATCTTGATTCTTGAAACATTCGTTTTTGTTGCTATATCTGAGACTGCATTTTGAACACTGCGAATATGTTTAAAAGCTTGGTCATTAACCTTTCCTTGTAAATGGAGGTCGTGTACCAACTCACTAAAAGTCCGGACAGAAGTGTGCATCTTCTTTGGAGTTTGTTAGATAATTAGTTACTAGTTGGGTGATTTGCTGTTCCAGCATCTTCATGTGATGTGAGGGGTCACAACTTAGCTCGGATGGGAACCGTGTGCAATTCTTGTTGAAGGCAACCATGGAACTTGATGGTTTGTAGTTTGTTCATTTGAATTCTAGGCCGTATTTTATGATTTGAAAATCTGCTATGCCGTATATATGAACTGTATATTTTTTTTTTAGTAAACTGTAAAATATATTTTATAGAAGATTATAATGTTGATGTCTTTTTTATGCACTTTTCAACACAGGTAATGCGTAGATGCACTACCTCTCTTGAAAGACAATTTTCCACAATTAGATTGCAGAACACTATCCCAAGGTCTCTAATGTCAGGTCTTGACAGTGCTTGGAATATCTCAGTTGTTTGATGTGATTTGCTGGAATCACAAGGTGGTCTTACGTAAGTAATACAAAGCGTAGGAAGTTGGATCTTGAAATAGAGTTTTTAAGATAGGGAAGTTATTATGCATTTTGCTGTAGGTTCAAACAGCATTCGTAAACTCCATGTTTATCATTGGATTTAGCTTTACAATGTGCAATGAACCTTAACATAGGTTACTCATTAAATAAAATGACAAAAGGGCAGGAAAGAGAGGAAGTTCCTGGATCTGCAACTAATTGTGAACAGTGATGATGGAGTTCCTGGAATGGACAACTTCTTAAAACAATATTCCACTTAACCATAAATCTCACAGTATCATGGAACTTGTGCTATCTTCTAAGGCTTGCAAATGTTTCGTCTGTCATTCACCATATGCATGCATAAATAAAGATGAAATTTTTGGAGCACCTTCGAATTCAAGTCTAGATTAACTTTACACAGCTATCTACCATCAGCAAATAGCAAAAAGTATAGACTAAGAAGTCATCAACACAACAAGAATTTTCATGATCACATGACAACATTCTTAAAATCTACCAAAGCAAAGAAACAATTAACTAGAACAGCAATAAAACCTAAGTTAAACATCTAACAATGGAGATTGAATCAAGCAACATGTGAGAAACTCATAAAACACTCCAAATCAATGTCTTTTCTTTATAAATTTCTGTAGCAAGCCTTTACAACAACTCAACTCTCTTTGCAAATGAGAGGAGAGCTCTATTTATAATGCCCAAAAGATTTAATGAATGGCCAAGATCAATTCTTATTGTGTGGCCAAGATTCATTACAAAATAGGGTTTCACCTACCCCCAATATCCAACAATTTAAAATACATCTTTTGTCTTTTTCTCTATTTTGTCCTCTACTGACGGCACTGTAGCACTTTTTTCTTTAGCTGATTGCCTTTTTCACTGTAGCTACTCTTTAAGGAGTTCTTCATCTTTGGCGGGGCTGTCCTCCTACCTCTTAGAAGCTATGTATTCTATGAATTTGAGGATAACTGCTTGGAGCTTGTCTATTTCAATGATTTCATATCGTAGCACCTGGTAGCTCCATTTTTTCACGTTATCTTCCAACTTTTTCCAATCCTTATCGTACTTTGCACCTTGGTCACTGAATAGCTCTAATTGATCGAAGGCGCAGGCAGCAAAACTCATGAATTCCACTATGATTTCACTAGACATCCCATCCTTCATTTTCTCCTAGAAGTAGGGTTTTATCTTCTCCGGATCCATTTGCATTGTGTGCATATCATACCCTGTCATCAGCTTGAGATAACGAGCGCACTCTGCCCTGATTTCCTTGATTTATTCAATGTCTGAATCCACCTTGCTCATGATTTGTTCCAGTGTTTCCCTCCGGTTGTCAAAGTCCCGTCACCATACATCCATTAGCCAGTGATCGTCTTTCTTAAATGCAAGCTCCTTTTCCCACATGGCTTCTGGCATCTGAAGGATAGTTTTGAACCTTGGAAAGGTGGAGTCGTAGGTCGCAGGGAAGGCGGTGTAGAGCTTCCTCGTGCCCTCCAAAGATTGCAACAGATCTAAGAACTTGTTGGTTGTTCGCACAGTCTGGCTAATTCCCATGTTTTCGACGTATAAGACTTGTCGGAACCAGTCCTCTGTGGTCTTTTCCAAGTTCTTCCTTCTTTCCATCTTATCGATCTGCTCCTTGGATAGCAGCTGGGGTGCGGCTGTGGATGTGGTAAGTAGGTCGTCCACTAAAAACCATTGTTGTATGTAATCCGTTAAGGTTGCGACCTGTGCCTTGAACTCATCCTTCGAGATCTTATCATGTTTTATCAAATGCACCACCGTAGCCACTGACTCCTCAAGGTGACCGATTTTCTGTTCCTTGGTGGCGGTCCCCAAGTCGATGGTGGAGATGTAACTCACCCCAACATGGCCAATCATAGGCGTTGCTATTTGCATTGCTCGAGACCCAGAAAAATCCATCGTCACCTTAGATCAGACTTTGGGCTTCTTCTTCTTCTTTATCGTGATTTGAGCTCGAGCCAAGATGGCCTCTAACCTCGCCCTTGGGTCCTTTAGTACATGGGTTTTTCTTTCAAGTTGCCTCTCTAACCATTCAGGCATAGCAGATTTTTCCTTAGGTGAATCATGGCCACCCTCGCCCTTCTCAGTCAAGGCCAAGGTTTTGGCTCCTTTTTCTTCTGGGGGCTTTTCTTTCTTCTTGACAACATCTCCCTCTTCCTGGTCAGAATCTTGGACGAACACGAGGTGTTTGATAGGAAGCACGGTAGATAATTGTTGTATGGGATTTTCTTTTTCTGCCATCTCCTCTTCCTTCTTTTCCTCAGCATGTTCAATCTCATGCACATGTTCTATGAATTGCTCGACTTTGAAGCTCTCGACAGTTTGGGTCCCACCCTTAGTTTTGTCTTCTTGCTATCGTTCTTCTTTAAGGGGCGGCCTTTCTTCCTCTGATTTGGTGTCCTTTGACTGCTAGGCTAGTTCTTCAAGATCATCATCAAAGGCCTACACGATTACCCTACCACCAGTGCTACCTTCCTCGTCCCCGCTTTCCGAGGAACCAGTTCCCTCCTCTTCATAGGCCACCCTGTCAATTGTTCAATGCTCATATTTCAGGTGCTTGTAGTATTCATTAGCCTCTTCATAGGCCATTGAGGCTTCTCGTTCTCGTTCTTCCCACTCCTTAGAGATTAGCATGGTGGCTTTCATAGCCAGTGGCCCTATCAGCGGTTGTGAAGGTTGAGCAGTAGCGAGGGCTTGTACAAAGGTTGCTTGAAGAGCGGGATCCATTAGGATCTAGGATAGCTTAGGAGGAAGATTTTGTATATGTCTCGAGAGAGCCTCAGGCATGGTGGAAATGGGAATAGGTGTTGCCACCGTTGCCAGAGGGAGTGATGTGGTTGGTGACATGGCGGCAGAGGAAGGGGGCGTAGTTATGGCAGAAGAGGAGTCAACAATTATTACAGACTTAGCCAAAGGCGAAGGGGCAAGATGGACATAAATGTCCACTGCCGGCGGGGATGTGGCAATCATAGCCAAAGAGGTAAGTGGTGCAATGGTAGGGGCAGTGAGAGCCAAGAGAGGTTCCAATTGATCCGTACCCATCACCTTCTCCTCCTAGGTTGAAGGATATTCGGTGGTGCTCCCCGCTTGTTTGAGCCTTTTGGAGGGTGAGCCTCCCGTTTCTTTCCTTGCATAGACCTTAGAGTTTGAAGGCTATTCTGTTTCCGTCTCTTTTGTCTTCTTGGATATGGTGACCGGAGGAGACTTGGAGGTCCTACTGGTAGAAGTGGTGGCAGTGGCATCCTTTGTGGCACTTGGCTCACTTTTGAGCCGTTCATAAGTTAAAATTACTACTTGTCACTTTAATTGGGCTACTTGCCTATCGACCCACTCTTTAGTACGAGCCAAGATTGGCTTGGTTATAGTGTCAAGTTCATCGACCTCCTGCTCATCCCAGTCAATTGATGGTATTGGAAAATTGGCGACCACAGGGTACCTAAGGTGCATTATGGTGCTCTCGTCTTCCTCGACTTGGTCAGGTATAGGGAAAGGCTGCACCTTCCTTACAAACTGCACATCCATTCGCATATAGTGTTTTGCCCATACCTCTCTATCATCCTGAGAATCCACCCAGAAATCCTCAATGTGGTGCAGATGAGCAAACTTTGGTCTCAATGCCTTCCTGACGTGGCCATATGGGTCTATTCGCAGGCGAGCAGTGTGTAGGTAGAAATGGTATTTTTTTAGTTCTTTCTCGGAGTTACTAGCACACTGGGAAGTTTGCAGTCTATACATGCCCTGGCCCAGAGTCATGGGATAAGAAATCTCTGCTATGTGCTTGCTGCTGAAGATTGTCTGTATGTGTTGGAGTTGTCGGGAAACCTCCAGAAGGATGATTCGGTTGTTGGGGTATCGAGGCAACCTGTTTGGCCTTTCAGTGAAGCCCTAGGCACGGATGTATGTAAACTTCGGGTACTGAATGAAGAGGAAGGCATATTGTTTCAAAAGTTCCCTGGCACTATGCGAGACCCTCCTCTCGAAGTCTCCGGCAATCATTCTGATAATATAGCCAATGAAGGCATCATTTACTCTACAGTATTCTCTTTTGAAGTTTTGGTAATAGAGCTGTGGGTACCTATCATAGACCTTTAGTCTTTGCCCTTACTCCTGATCGGGTGCCACCAATAGCCTATTGTATTGCCTCTGATCCGCCAAGAAATAAACAAGATAGGAAGTCATATAAAATTTGGAGCTCTTCTTCACGTTCACGAATTGCTCATGGAAGGAGTTGCTTATTATACCTCCTCAATAGAATGAAGTCTTTGTGGTGACATCCTCATTCTCTCGAAGAATTTGTTCAACGAAGTACACCATCCATTCCTGAAAGTAGGTGGCCGCAAGAAGGCCCATAACCTTGCTTAACATAGTGACCAAGTCGTGGTAATCTTCGTGGAAGTCACTGCGGAAAAGTTTTTGAGGAACCTTCGTAACGCTGCCCCACTTTTCTTTGAGCCTATGCTGATTTATCACCCTTTTACAGCCCGTCGGATTATCGTCCCATGCTGCTTGACATTCCTCTATGTTGGGTGCTTCCATTTCTTGGAATGTGGGAATATGGAAGGTCTTTGTGATCCCTTCAGGTGACATGCCGGCGAAAATGTTGCCCTCTCTATCAATGATTGTCCTTGTGTCGGCTTGATATGCCTCCTGACAAGCCATGACCAACTCAGGGCACACGAGGGATGGAGGTAACCCAACAGCCTTTGCTATTCTACTTTGCCTTATTAGCCTTGCATTTTTGGTCCTTGGATTGACCCAGACCCTTTGTGTGAATTTGTCAATATTGACGTGGCCTATGTTGGTATCGGTGATCTCCTTCCAATCCGTGGTGACTTTTGAGTGCAAAGGCTCACCTTGGAATTGGTATTTCATCTGGGCCTTGTCCTCTTTCCCTCGAGAAATCTTTCCTGACATTTTCCCTTTGTCCTTCTCGATGGGTGCCATTGAAGGTCTCGTGCCTGATTCCATATATTCTACAAGGAAAGGCGTAGTCAACACAATGGATCACAAAAGCATTCATGTTAGCCAAAATCCTAAACATAACATCCATTTTAAACAATCTATCTATTAAGCATAACATGGCGTTTTATCTCCCAATGTCATTGATCTTTTGATTAAGGGCATTTAAACAGTTCAGGCCCGGAGGATCGGACTTCCTCGGCAAGAATGCTATTTGGAAAGGCAAAAAGGGTGGAGGGCTCCCAAAGATTCTCTTCGGTCATATTTTAGGAATTTGAGAGGTTATTAATGAAGAGGACCGAAATTAAGCATGTGGGTCGAAGTTAGATTTCAGATTTGGACTCATTTGGATCGGTTTGGGAGAATCCGGAAGTTACGGGCCGGAGAGCCGTCTGGGGATCGTAGTTTGGAACTGCAGATTTAAAACGGAATTCCGAAGACAGAACTTCGGGGTCTGGGGTCCGGTAGGCTATAGGGCGACTAACAGTTTGTAACTTCACTTTTCAGCGTTCAAATCTATGGTACCGGGAAGGCATTCATCTTTCACCGTTTGGGATGGCAAACGTTGAGCAGAAGTCCGAAGGGGCAGCCCGGCAGCTAGGGCCTAGCAGATTATAAATCGGCATGAGGCCTTCGCAGCGGGGTAAGGTTCCGACGAGATCTGGAAGTCTTGCTGACAACCATGAGCAAGACCAGACTCGACACGAGCATCCGCCGTTGGATTCCATTTTCAGTTTGGCAGCGATTGGGAAGGCAGAGCTCGGAGCTCAGAATGACGGGCAAGAATTTCATTTGGAACGGCGGGTGAGGGAAGGACTCCTGCACAATGGAGCCCGTCAAGGATGAGGGCGTTTCATTTGTTCAAATTGCACCCTAGCGGCGAATAGGAAGGTGGAGTCCGGCGGGCAGAAGGACGTTGGGGAAGGGGTCGGCGAAAGGTTATGTCGAAAGGCAAAGTCACGCCGACAGCCGGGAACAAGGCTAGACCTGGCACAGCAGTCCGCCGTCAGACTTTGTTTTCAGTCCAACAGCGGATGAAAGGGTGGAGCTCGGAGTACGGAGGGGCAGGCAAGAATTTCACCTCCAGACGGTGGATGAGGGAAGGAGATTTGGCGCCCGAAGCCCGACATGGATGAGGGCGTTCTGAGTTTAGCTGGGATTCCAACAGAGAATGGAGGCCTTGGGCCCGGATGGCGGGGCTCCACCAGAAACTCGGAGGCATGCATGGCGGAATCCGAAAGGAACTTCGGAGGGCGGGATCCGTGAACTCGAAGGGTGCCCAACCAACTTTGAAATGCCCGCAGCGAGAAGGGCAGACCCCGAAGCTCGGAGGGGTGCAGAGAGTTCGTTGTTTCGACACGATGGCATGCAGGGTGACTTCCGAACAAGGAAGTCCGATGACTTGGGCCCGAAAGGGGAAATTGACGTTGGAAGGAATGTTCATCGTTTTGGTATGGATGGCCAAGATAGGTCCTAGGGTTGAAGGGGATGATTTCCCTGCGCGAAGAATAGCCGCGGCGAGGTGGAGCTCTGGATCGGTCACGAGGGCACCCTCAAAGGTTTTCTTAAGTTTTCAAAACATGGGTTTTACTCGTGGTGCCGTATTTTATCATTTGCATGCCTTCTTGATGATTGTTATTCATTTAAATCCTTAGAAATCACGAAAAACAATGCTCGGGAGGGCGAACGGAAGACTTACCTCGAACACTCGATGCTGGGAGATGTGGGATCCACTTACGATCGATGAAGTGACGGTGAGAGCGATGAGAGTGAAGGTGTCGAAGATGGTGGGCTTCTCTAGCAAGTTCTATGATCGCTCTGTAACTCTTTCAAGTGATAATGACGGGATCGAGCGGGTCTTTTATACCCCTAATCGCCATTAATGACCCTATTAAATGCAAGTACAGTGAGAGAAAGGTTGGTGAATTTGAAAATTGGCAATGGCAGCGGGAGACCTAGGGTCCAAAGGCCGCGGGAGCGCAGGACGGCGGCCGCTTGAAGATTTCCACTCGGTTGGATCGATAGTGGTAGAGAGAGAGTCGAGGCCCGAAGGGCAGAGTTCTGCCAAAGACTCGTTGTTAGAGACGACAGAACCATCATGGAATGTCGAAAGATCGGGCTCGAAACACTCAATGGTAGTTAGGATTTCCTGCAAACTCCTCAGATGGTAAATATGGTGGCAGGACCCGAAAGGCGGGACGCCGCCAGAGGTTAGCCATGAGGAATGGCGAGACACTCTCAGAACCCCGGGAGCAGAACTCCGAGGTTCGGGGCTTGGAGGGTTAAACAACCGTCGAGATTTCCACAGATTGTAGATGGAGAACAGGAGTTCAGACCTCGGGGTCCGGGAGGACGCGAACCGAGCACCGTTGGGAACGGCAGGTGCAACGGGGAAACCCAGCAAGGGAACCCGAACGCCCAGGCCCGGCAGGGCCCGTGGCCGTTGGCAGGGTCAAACTGCCAAAGGGACTCCGCGAGGCACTAGAACACAACAAAATTAAAAGGGGAAGGTACGGTCAACTTATGGTAGGACTTTAAAGCAACATTGACCATTTGAGACACCAAAAAAGGGGGGCACGCAAAATGAGGTGGTGACAAAAATGACCCGACAAGGCGAAAGAAAAGAGGGTCCCCGTTCCGAACAGGGCGTGTGTGCTACGAGCACAACAAATGGCAACTCCGCTAGAGAATGCTCCCGAGTGTTCTAAGCATAAATATTCATTCAAGACCCAGAATCTCTGGTTTCGCAGACCAGGAGTGGCTTCCATAGATGAATCTGGGAGAATGAGATCCTTAATTGGGTCAGTTTACAGGACATCTTAGAAGTGTGTGTAGTGAATTCATTGTTTTCCTCGGGATAGTGACCAGGGTTACCAATTCAACTGAGCGAGCTACATAAATCGTCTAACACCAAAAGTAACCTGGACATTGCTCCGCTGCCAGTTAGACATACATAGCCCTGACGGAGTTGTCGCTGCAATCCCATGGATATTGCTCTACTACCGGCCAGGTGTCCATAGCCCTGGTAGAGTTACCCGAACACCCATACGGTCGCTCATTTTTCAGGGTTCATTTGCTCTTTTTCTTTGATATTTCCTTGAATGTTCATTTCTTATTTATCATTCAGTTTGACTGAGTAAGCACTGAAGCCTACGATGGGTTTGAGACTGCAGTGGTCACTGGAGTAGACTTAATATTTTTCACTCACTAGGGTGTCATAACAACCATGGTATAGTCTTTCCGAAATGATTATTATGTGTTTTGTGCGAGATCCAAGATGTGTGTAAGATGATCCAATCTAGGGTCAAGTTCTAAGTAGAGTTCAAATAAGGAAATCATTCATGGATAGCTTTTAGAGACCGATAGTCGAGAGTGAATGTTTAGCCAAAGAACACAAATGACGGACAACAAAGTAAACCGCTTATCAAGCAAGCACGACCACCGCTAAGGGGCGAGAAACAACTTTTCGAAACAAAACTGCCGGGAGGGAGAAAACAAAAGAGCGACCTAAAACAAAAAATGCAAGCAAACTAGAAAAGCAATCTACCCTAACCACTATACAAATATTTACAATGAAGAGCCCGAATGAGCTCAGGCCTAGAAGTAATGCTTCAGGTGCTACCCATTGACCGACAATGGGATGTTCTCACCAGTTAAGGTCTTTAGGCGGAAGACATTATCTCCCAAAATCTCAGATATTTGAAAGGGGTCAAGCCAAAGCTTGTCGAATTTGTTGTGTCCCCCTTTCTTTTCATGGGTCTTGTCCCAATACAAGACCAGATCTGCAACTTTAAAGGCTTTGATCTTGGCTCGGCGGTCGAACCATCTTTTAACTACGCTCTGATGTTTGGCAAAAAAGTTTATTGCACGGTCTCGGACTTCCTCTAAATGCAAGAGCTTAGCTAACCGAGCTTCCCTACGATCTCCTCCCTCATAAAAATATTTGATGAACTGAAGAGTAGGAATCTTCAGATGGATAGGAAATATAGGTTCTAGGCCATAAACAAGGTGGAACAGGGAATCGCCAAGGGCAGTGTTGTGGCGAGTGTGATCAGCCCAAAGGGCGAAACAGAGCTGGGTATGCCAGTCCTTAGTATTCCTATCTAGCAGTTTTTTGATTACGGTAATCAGGTTTTTATTTGTAGATTCAACAAGGCCATTGCCTTGGGTGTAGTAATTGGATGAAAACTTCAGGGTAATCCTGTAGTCAAATGCCCAACTAGCAAATTTCAATGAAGCGAAAGCCGGTCCATTGTTACATACCAAAGCATAAGGACAACCAAAGCGATTTAAAATGAAACTTTCTAAGAAATTAGTAACTATTTCAGTTGTGCATTGCTTACATACTATTGCTTCTATTCACCTAGTACAGTAATCATTAGTGGTAAAAATGTACCTGTGTCCCGCAGACGATGGAGGGCTTACCAGACTGATGAAGTCGAGACACCATTGCACAAACGGCCTTACCTCCAACACAGGCTGCAGTGGGATAGCAACATTTTTTTTCCTGGTTGTAGCTGTCGGACACGTGTGACATGAGCGGACATGACAATGAGCGTCCTTGAAGATAGTTTGCCAATAATACCTCGCTCTCAATATCTGATGTGCTGTGGAAGAACCAGAACCATGACCATGACCCATGCCAAATTTGTCGTAGAATTTTTTTAAAACTCGATCCGCTTCCTCTTTACCTAGGCATCTTAAGTAAATGCCTTTATGATTCTTCTTGTAGAGAATGAAACCTTGTAGCATATAGCTATTGCTTTTCAATCTAAGGGCCTGCTTTTAGACTCCTTGCAAGTGCAATGGACACTTATGGTTTAGCAAATAATAGACGACATTCTGATACCATTCTCTGGGGGAGACATCCTTAAGCTGATACTGCTACATAGTGAGTTCGAGTCCAGCTTCTACTGCTACTTCAGCAATCATGCAGGTGAGCACCTATCCTCTTACTAGCTTCATTGGTTGGATCTTCATGTCATATTCTTGGAGTAGGGTGACCTATTTAGCTCTTCTTTCACCCAATTCATTTTGCATGAGCAACATTTTTATTGCTGGGTCCAAGACAATGGCAAATATCTTATTGTGCAGGATGTAGTGTCTAAATTTCTTCACCTCTCTGACGAGAGCGTATGCTTGCTTTTCTACATTGTGATATTGCAATTCAGTATCCTTCAAGGGAGCACTCATGAAGGTGATTGGGTGCTCATTTCCTTCCTCGTCCTTCTGGGTCAACATGCTAGCACATGAATGCTCTGAAGCAAACGAGTGAATGTAGAATGGCTTCAGATAATCTGGGCTGACTAATACAGGTGTCTTGGTGATGGCCCATTTGATTTCCTCAAAAGCTTGTTTGGCATCGGGTGTCCACTCAACTTTGGCATCTCGTTTTAACATAGCATTGAGAGGTTTAACAATATCTGCAAAACCCGTGATGAATTTTCTGACGAAATTATTTTTTTGAAAGAAGGATTTTAATTCTTTCTTGCTATTTGGGGGTAGAATTTTGAGTAAGGACTCGATACGTTCAGGGTCTATAGAGATACCTTGTTCTGAAATGATGTACCTGAGTAATTTTCCTTCAGTCACTCCAAAAATGCACTTCTTGGGGTTAAGGGAAACCCCGAACTCCCTGCATCTCTGAAACACTTTGCACAAATCAGAGACATGATCTCTTTTTTTAGAAAACATAGTTAAATCATCCATGTAGATGATTATGCACTTGCCAATCAGATCCTTGAAGGTGATATTCATGGTGCGTTGAAAAGTGGCACTGGCGTTGATGAGCCCAAAAGGCATTCTCCTATACATGAACGTTCCCCACTTGGTGGTGAATGTCGTTTTATGACGATCTTCATACTGTACCATCACCTAGTTATACCTGGAGTATCTATCGAGGAAAGACATCATCTGGGAGCCATTGACGATTTGCAACACCTCATCCAATGAAGGGACTGGATAATTATCTTTCTCTGAAGCTCGGTTCAAATTGCGAAAATCTACGTACAATCTAATCTCCCATTTCTTTTTTCTAACTGGGACCAAATTGGCCACCCATGTGGAATGCCTAACCGAGAAAATAATCCTTGTTGATAGCAATTTTTGTAGTTCTTTGTAAACGACAGGTTCTAACAATGCATTGATAGGATGTTGCTATTGATGGAATGGCCTCACCTTTTTCTTGAGAGGGATGGTGTGCGTAATGAAAAAAGTGTCATATGTCTTTAAATCTTCATAGCTCCATGCCACCACATCATGGTATTTTTGCAATGCATTTATTATTTGTTTCTTTTCCTCTGGCATGCATACCTTGCCAATAAAAACATTCTTGATTTCCTCAGCTATCCCGAGGTTGTGAGCATCGCACTGGTTGCTTATGGATTCTTTATTTTTTTGCTAGTTCTGACCTTTGATCTGGTCTAAGTCGAATACACGTTCTAGCTGAACTATGCCTCTGGGGATCATATTGGTTTTGAAGTTAATAACCCCTTCTATGTCCAGTTTGGCTTCATGCAAATCAGCTTCATCAATTATTTGAGCTACGAAGGCATTAGAACTTGTGATGAATTTGAGAATATGTTTGTCATTATTGAAGACCTATAAGTGGGTAACATTATCTGGGACCGATGGTGTGGATGTCAGCTCAACCGTGAATTTCTTGAGCCTAGATAAAGAGAGGGGTTTTAAGGTGCTGGCCGCTTGAGCCAAAGCATCGGCTATTCAATTCTGAGTACAAGGGATCAATTGTATATTGAACGCATCTAAGCTTTCTAGGAGATCCCAAAACTTGTGCCTATAATTGGCAAGCCTTCTATCATGACAAGAATATAACTTTCTGACCTGTTTGACCACTAGTTCAGAATCCCCAAAAATTTGTAGCACTTTCACATTTTTACTCAAGGCCATGGACCAGGGCCTCATATTCTGCTACGTTATTAGTGTAAGAAAATTACAATCTATGAGTAGCGAGAAAGGTCTTACCTGTTGGACTGATGAGTTCAAACCCAGCTCCGGATCCTTGCTTGGACTTGGATCCATCAAATCGGAGTGTCCAACATGCGGAAGGTTCTTTATCTTCGGGTTTGATTAAGTTCCTGTTCCCTTTCAGTTGGGTGACTGGCTCTGTGATCTTAGGGAAATTTTATGGGTCGGTGTGGTGACCAGTGGGTGGTTCTATTAGTGCCTCCTTTGGCATTTCAATCTGAGGAGCAGCTGATCTTTTAACATGTTCAACCGCCGTTTTAAGCAACAATCAAACTCAGAGTGGGCAACATTGTGAATCCTGCACCAGTTTGGCAATAAGAGATCTTGGAAATTCATCCGGGTGCTCAAGCTGAGTTGGTCACTAACACACTTTTCCAGGAACCCCTAGAAATCATTGAGTAATCCCCAGTCGTCATCTTCATCAGGCCCATCATCTGGTTCCACCAGCCCTTCTGTACTCAGAGATATTTGAGTGGAATCTGTCGGGGGACTGTACAACACTAGGAGTACTTCGTTGGCACATTCCTCCTGGAGCTTAACCTTGTTTTGGTAGGAAAAAGAACGGTAATTCCCCAGGTCAGTTTCAAAAAACAACACCTTGTTAATATTATTGTACTTCGTGATTATGTATTTCATACGGGGTTTACGGTCAATACGGATTTGATTTGGCAGCCCCTTCCATGGTATCCACATATGAGAAAGGTCTATGGCGGTATATCCATTCAGTGCCTTAGTGAACTCCCTTCCTAAGATGATTCCATATGCATCGAAAATGTCTGCCACTTGAATATCAATGACTTGTTGTATCCTTGGGTCTATGACAATTTGCATTAGGATCCGATTTATTTCTCCTACGATGATAATCTCGGTTTTGTCCAATTGGGTCACCTTCCTCCTTGAAGGCATGGGGGTGATGCCAAGAGCCTTGCATACTGCCAAGGGCATGACATTGGCAGACGCTCCTAAGTCGAGCAAGCAGTTATACAGGTTCTTCCCAAAAATCCTAATGGTGGTCAGGAAAGGGGGAGTTTCCAATCTCCCTTGGAAGATGCACGTAGGCGTATCCACGTGAGCTACTTGGCTCTTGTTCTTATCACTGCCTTTTTCCCTGTTTTGCCTAAATGGTAGGTCCTTGGAAAACTACCTATTACTCTGCTCTGGTTCCTTTTCAATTTGTTTACTCATAGATTGATTTACAGGGATATACTTCCTTTTCCTGGTATTATCCTGTATTTCTGGTTCTTGCCTAGGCTCTTCAAAGGTAACCCTCTTAACTGGTGTTTCTTGCATTGTACTGGAAGATGGAGTTCCATTAAGGATCTTAAAGAAGGCATGCCTTATAGCAAGGACTTTGAGTAATTCAAAGGCTGACAAACTGATTTTTACCCTTTTGAACTCTTCCACCACGTACTCACTCATTTGCTCAATTTCTGAACTAAAAGCTTGGCCTATGGTAGAACTAGGAGGTTGGACTTTCGTTTGACTATATGAATTTTTGGATTGGCTTTGAGGCTGATTTTGTGATTGGTTTTGAGACCCATTCTTGTTGAGATATTGGGTAGGTATATGGGGAAGTCTAGGGTTGTTCCTGGCATTAGGATCAGGCAGAGTGGCAAAATTGTTTGGTGGGGTAGAAGTTGTAAAGGGTCCACTCGCCTGTCTATTCTTAAAGGAGTAGGGAGTCGACCTTTGATAGAACATGTGGACCTCATCTACAAATGACTCTTCTTCATCTACTGAACCATTATCTACTGAATCAAAAAGCTGAGCCAAAGTTTGCTCGTTACTTACCTCTTGCACTTCTCCACCTTCAACAGGAGCAGACTCGACTTTGGGTTCATTGCGGTTGCCTCGCGGAAATGGCACTTGATTAACCATGAGATAGGAGAAATCATATGGCTCGGATGGGACAATGTCCTTACAGCCGGTATTATCGACTGCATTCTATACCTCCACTTGGAATATTTCAATAGCTGTCTAGAATTCGGGGCAATCCAACTCGGAATATCTGCTGATTTTATGAATCATACACCATCCGGATAAGGCTGCCTCAGTAAGGTATACTCCACTTGTCATTTTTTCATTATTTTCCAGTTGGTCGAAAGGCGTAGGGACACCTCCGTTATTGGGCCCAGTGTTCCATGCACGATTCTGCCTCTGAGAAGGTTTCCTTTCTGAATTCTAATTAGCGTTTTGTCCCCTATCATAGTTCTATCTGGAGGAAGTGCTTGCTTCTCGATTACCCTACTGTCCCTATTGTCTCAGTTGTTCCAGTTAAGATTGGCCTGGAAATTACGCTGGAAGGTCTGTAACTGATTATTTTGATTTTTTAGGTGCATCATTTCTGTGGAAATTTTTTTTATCATCTCAATCAGTTCCTTTATCTTGTCTTTCTCGATCCCATTTCCAGGCAACGGTGCCGGATTTTGGAGAAAAGTAGGCAGGGCTATCAGCTGATTCTGATAAGCTGGAGGAAATTCTGGTCCCGATAGGTACAATGGCGTCTAGGGTTGTTGGGAATATGCCTACTGTTGTGGAGTAACTTGAGAATAGTTATATTGTGGTTGAGGCTACAAATAGGAAGCACGAGAGGAGCATAGTTCAGTGGCTGCCCTGAATGTGGGACAATGGGCAACTGAGGCACTTGATTCATAAGAAGGGTCTAATTAGCGAATGCTTGATTCATCCCTTGAATCTGTATTAGGTGAGCTACCAGCCCCAAAGAAGGTAGCGGGCTGGAGATATTCTGCCCCAAATCTGCACTGGTGACAATAGCCTCTGTATAGGCGGTCACCAGGGTAGTGAGTGTTGGGTGCATCTTTTTCACCAAAGTCGACATGAGGTTATCCAACGCCGCATAGTAGACCAAGAGAGCCACAACATTATTATGAAGGTACGTGTCCTGAAGCCTTGTATAGGCCCGATGAAAATGATCATTGAAGGACCCAATAGGTTCGTTGACTTCCCTTCTGACAGACATAAACTACTGGTAAAGTTCTAAAGGGCTAATGAGAATCTTATATTTCTACAGGAAGGCCTTCATCAGATTTCATGAGGTAATGGACCCCCTCGGTAGATTGATGTACCAATAGAAGGCTTCTTCCCCCAATGAATGTGGAAAAAGGTGGCATGCAACATCCTTGTGGTCGACTTGCATTTCAGTGATGGCCGTATCAAATATTTTGATATGTTCACCAGCTGTTCTCTATAGGTCACAAGGATGAAACTTTGAACAAAAGCCCTCCGGATTCTTGGGCATATTATGATAAGCGACGAAATGTATCGGCGAAGAGTTATGTGCTAACCAAGCCATAGAGGGTTGCGTAGGTGGCATCTGTTGTTGGAAAATGGCAAGTTGGGGTTGCACCTACAATAAAACAACAATCTGGGGCTACACTTGAGCTGCGGCTAATTGGACTGTGCCCTGGGCTGGAAGGGTCGGGAGAAAAGCAATCCCCTAGCTGTCGAAGATAGGAGGTGCAAATGCAATTTGAGATGGTTGGGTGGAAGACGAAGGCTAGTCAAATGAAGTTGTGGGTGGAATGGAAGTGGGTGAAATGGAGGAAGAGGAAGAGGGAACACTACTTCCCTTAACTCGCTTCGCCCTTCTAGTAGGTTGCAACTCTTCAAATTCTCTCTTGTTTGGTTTTAACCATAGAACTCTTTGAAATCTTTCTAGGGAGAATGATTTGATTTGATATAGCTTCGCCTTTAACCTTTAGCTTTTATTTCCAACGTATCAAGCCCTCCATGTAGCGCCAATTCTATTGATGTGTTTTTTATATACTTTTCAACACAGGTAATGCATAGATGCACTACCTCTCTTAAAAGACAATCTTCCACAAATATTGCAGAACACTATCCTAAAGTCTCTAATGTCAAGACTTGACAGTGCTTGTAATATCTCAGTTGTTTGATGTGATTTGCTGGAATCACAAGGCGATCTTACGTAGGTAATACAAACCATAGGAAGTTGGATCTTGAAATGGAGTTTTTAAGATAGGGAAGTTATTGTTCATTTTGTTGTAGGTTCAAACAGTATTCGTAAACTCCAAGTTTATCATTGGATTTAGCTTTACAATGTGCAATGAACCTTAGCATAGGTTACTCATTAAATAAAATAAAAAAGGGCAGGGAAGAGAGGAGGTTCCTGGATCTGCAACTAATTGTGAACAGTGATGATGGAGTTCCTGCAATGGATAGCTTCTTGAAACAATATTCCGCTTAACTAGAAATCTCACAGTATCATGGAACTTGTGCAATCTTCTAAGGCCTACAAATGTTTCTTCTGTCATTCACCATGTATGCATGCATGAACAAAGATGAAAGTTTTGGAGCAGCTTTGAATTCAAGTCCAAACTAACTTTACACAGCTATCTACTATCAGCAAACAACAAAAAGTATTGACGAAGAAGTCATCAACACAACAGGAATTTTCATGATCATAAAACAACATTCCTAAAATATATCAAAGCAAAGAAACAATTAATTAGAACAGCAATAAAACCTAAGTTAAACATCTAACAATAGAGATTGAATAGAGCAACATGTGAGAAACTCAGAAAATACACCAAGTCAATGTCTTTTCTTTCTAAATTTTTGCAGCATGCCTCTACAACAACTCAACTTTCCTTGCAAATGAGAGGAGAGCTCTATTTATAGTGCCCAAAAGATCTAATGAATGGCCAAGATCAATTCTTATTGTGTAGCCAGGATTCATTACAAAATAGGGTTTCACCTACCCCCAATATCCAACAATTTAAAATACATCTTTTGTTTTTTTCCCTATTTTGTCCTCTACTGATGATACTATAACACTTTTGTCTTTAGCTAATTGCCCTTTTCACTGTAGCTACTTTTTAGGGATTTCTTCATCTTTGGCAGGGTTGTCCTTCTGCTCTTAGAAGTTGTGTCTTCTATGAACTTGAGGATGACTGCTTGGAGCTTGTCTATTTCAATGATTTCATATCGTAGCACCTGGTAGCTCCATTCTTTCGCGTTATCTTCTATATTTTTTCAATCCTCATCGTACTTTGCACCTTGGTCCATGAATAGCTCTGATTGATCGAAGGCATGGGCAACAAAACTCATGAATTCTACTATGATTTCACCATACATCCCGTGCATCATCTTCTCCTAGAAGTATGAATTTATCTTCTCCGGATCCATTTGCATTGTGGGAATGTCGTACTCTGTCATCAGCTTGAGATAATGAGTGTACTCTGCCTTGATTTTCTTGATCCATTAAATGTCCAAATCCACCTTGTTCATGATTTGTTCCAATCTTTCCCTTCGGTTGTCAAATTCCTGTCGCCATACATCCATTAGCCAATGATCGTCTTTCTTAAATGCAAGCTCATTTTCCTACATGGCTTCTGGCATTTGAAGGATAGCTTTGATTCTTGGAAAGGTGGAGTCATAGGTCACAGGGAAGTCGGTGTAGAGCTTCCTTGTGCCCTCCAAAGACTGCAACAGATCTAAGAACTTGTTGGTCGTTTACACAGCCCAACTAATTCCCATGTTTCCAACATATAAGACTTGTTGGAACCAGTCCTTTGTGGTCTTTTCCAATTTCTTCCTTCTTTCTATCTTATTGATCTGCTCCTTTGATAGTAGCTAGGGTGCGGCTATGGATGTGGTAGGCAGGTTGTCCACTAAAGACCATTGTTGTATGTAATCCGTTAAGGCTGCGACCTATGCATTGAGCTCATCCTTCGAGATCTTATCTTGTTTTATCAAATGCACCACCGTAGCCACTGACTCCTCAACATGACCAACTTTCTACTCCCTGGTGGTGGTCCTCAAGTCAATGGTGGAGATGTTGTAACTCACCCCAGCCTGGCCAATCATAGGCATTGCTATTTGCGCTGCTCAAGATCCAGAAGCATCCATCGTCACCCTAGATTGGACTTTGGGCTTCTTCGTCTTCTTTTTTGTGATTTGAGTTCAAGCCAAGATGGCCTCTAACCTCGCCCTTGGGTCCTTCAGTACATGGGTTTTTCTTTCAAGCTGCCTCTCTAACCATTCAGGCATAGCAGATTTTCCCTTAGGTGAATCATGGCCACCCTTGCCCTTCTCGGTCAAGGCCAAGGTTTCCACTCCCTTTTCTTCTGGGGACATTTCTTTCTTCTTAACATCTCCATCCTCCTCATCAGAATCTTGGATGAACACGAGGCATTTGATAGGAAGCATAGTGGATAATTGTTGTATGGGACTTTCTTTTTCTGCCGTCTCCTCTTCCTTCTTTTCCTCAACATGTTCAATCTCGTGCACATGTTCTATGAATTTCCCTACTTCAAGGCTCTCGAAAGTTTGGGTCCCATCCTTAGTTTTGTCTTCTTGCTGCCGTTCTTCTTCTTCAAGGGGCATCCTTTCTTCCTATGATTTGGTGTCCTTTGGCTGTTGGGTCAGTTCTTCTTCAAAATCATCATCAAAGGCCTGCACGATTACCCTGCCACCAGTGCTACCTTCCTCGTCACCGCTCTCCAAGAAACCAGTTTCCTCCTTTTCATAGGCCACCCTGTCAATTATTTAGTGCTCATATTCCGGGTTCTCGTGGTATTCATCAGCCTCCTCCTCATAGGCTCCTGAGCCTTCTTGTTCTCCTTCCTCCCACTCCTTAGAGAATAGCATGGTGGCTTCCATAGCCAGTGGCCCTATCGGCAATTGTGAAGGCTGAGCAGTAGCGAGGGCTTGTGCAAGGGCTACTTGAAGAGTGATATCCATTAGGATCTAGGATAGCTCAGGGGTAAGATTTTGCATGTCTCGAGAGAGTCGCAGGCACGGTGGAAATGGGAATAGGTGTTGCCACCATTGCCAGAGGGAGTGATGTGGTTTGTGACATGGTAGCGGAGGAAGGGGGCATATTTATGGCAGAAGAGGAGTCAATAATTATTACAGACTTGATCAGAAGTGAAGGGGAAAGATGGACATAAATGTCCACTGCCGTTGGGGATGTGGCAATCATAGCCAAAGAGGTAGGTGGCGCAACGACAGGGGCAGTGAGAGCCAAGAGAAGTTCCAATTGATTTGTACCCCTCACTGTCTCCTCCTTGGTTGAGGGCTATTTTATGGTGCTCCCCGCTTGTTTGAGCCTTTTGGAAGGTGAGCCTCCCATTTCTTTCCTTGCATAGACCTTGGGGTCTGGAGGCTGTTATGTTTCTATCTCTTTTCTCTTCTTGGATCTGGTGACCAGATGAGACTTGGAGGTCCTGCCGGTAGAAGTGGTGGCAGCAGCATCCTCTGTGGCACTTGGCTCACTTTTGAGCCCTTCTTAAATCAAAATTACACCTTGCTGCTTTAATTGGGCTACTTTCCCATTAACCCACTCTTTAGTACAAGCCAAGATTGGCTTGGTTATAGTGTCGAGGTCATTGAATTCCTACTCGTCCTAGTCAATTGATGGTATTAACAAATTGGTGACTGCAGGGTACTTGGGTCCATTATGGTGCTCTCGTCTTCCTCAACTTGGTCTGGTATGGGGAAATGCTACACCTTCCTTACAAACTACATAGTCATTCGCATATAGTGCCTTGCTTGTACCTCTCTATCATCCTGACAATCTGCCCAGAAATCCTCAATGTGGTGCAGATGAGTGAACCCTGGTCCCAATGCCTTCCTAACGTGGCCATACGGGTCTATCCACGGGCGAGCAGTATTTAGGTGGAAATGGTAATCTTTTAGTTCTTTCTCGGAGTTACCAGCACACTGAGAATTTTGTAGTCTATACATGCCCTGGCCTAGAGTCATGGGATAACAAATCCCCACTATGTGCTTGCTACTGAAGATTGTCTGTATGTGTTGGAGTTATCGGGAAAGCTCTAGAAGGATGATTCGGTCGTTGGGGTATTGAGGAAACCTATTTGGCCTTTCAGTGACGTCCTGGGCACGGATGTATGTAAACTTTGGGTACTGAATGAAGAGGAAGGCATACTATTTCAAAAGTGTCCTTGCACTATGGGAGACCCTCCTCTTGAAGTCTCCGGAAATCATTTTGATAATATAGCCAATGAAGGCGTCGTTTACTTTGTAGTATTCCCTTTTGAAGTTTTGGTAGTGGAGCTATGGGTACCTATTATAGACCTTTACTCTTCGCCCCTACTCCTGATCGGGTGCCACAAATAGACCGTTGTACTGCCTCTGATCTGCCAAGGAATAGACAAGATAGGAGTGATATAAAATTTGGAGCTCTTCGTCACGTTGACGAATTGCTCATGGAAACAGTTTCTTATTATACCTCCCCAATAGAATGAAGTCTTCGTGGTGACATCCTCATTCCTTTGAAGAATTTGTTCAACGAAGTACACCATCCATTCCTGAAAGTAGGCAGCCGTAGGAAGACCCATAACCCTGCTTAACATGGTGACCAAGTCGTGGTAATCTTTGTGGAAGTCACTGCAGAAGAGTTCTTGAGGAACTTTTGCAGTGCTGCCCCGCTTTTCTTTGAGCCAAAGGTGATTTATCACCCTTTTACAGCCCGTCGGATTGTCGTCCCATGCTGGTTGGCATTCTGCTATGTTGGGTGCTTCCATTTCTTTGAATGTGGGAATATGGAAGGTCTTTGTGATCCCTTCAGGTGACATGTCGGCAAGAATTTTGCCCTATCTATCAATTATTGTCCTTGTGTCGACTTGATATGCCTTCCGACAAACCATGACTAACTCAGGGGCCATGAGGGATGGAGGAAACCCAACAACCTTTGCTATTCTGCTTTGCCTTATTAGCCTAGCAATTTTGGTCGTTGGATTGACCCTAACCCTTTGTGTGAATTCATCAATATTGGTGTGGCCTATGTTGGTATTGATGATCTCCTTCCAATCCATGATGAATTTTGAGTGCAGAGGCTTGCCTTGGAATTGGTATTTTATCTGGTCCTTGTCCTCTTTCCCTCGAGGAATCTTGCCTGACCTTTTCCCTTTGTCCTTCTTGACGGGTTTCGTTGAAGCTTCCGCGCCCGATTCCATATATTCTGCAAGCAAAAGCATAGTCAGCACAATGGATCACAAAAGCATTCATGTTAGCCAAAATCCTTAAGATAACATCCATTTTAAACAATCTATCTATTAAGCATAACATGGCCTTTTATCTCTCGATGTCATTGATCTTTTGATTAAGGGAATTTGAACAATTCGTGCCCGGAGGGCTGAACTTCCTCGGCATGAATGCTGTTTAGAAGGGAAAAAAGGGTGGAGGGCTCCCGAAGATTCTCTTCGGTCAAATTTTAGTACTTTGAGAGGTTCGTAATGAAGAGGACTGAAATTAAGCATGTGGGTCGAAGTTAGATTTTAGATTTGGGCTCATTTGGATCAGTTTGGGAGAATTCGGAAGTCCCAGGCCGGAGAGCTGTCTAGGGATGGAAGTTTGGAAGTGTAGATTGAAAACAGAATTCTAGAGATAGAACTCCAGGGTCCGGGGTCTAGTAGGCTGCAAGGCGACTAACAATTTGTAACTTCACTTTTCAGTGTTCATATCTATGGTACTGGGAAGGCGTTCATCTTTTGCCATTTGGGATGGCAAACGTTAGGCGGAAGTCCGAAGGGGGCAGCCCGACAGTTAGGGCCTGATAGATTACAAATCGGTGTGAGGCCTCCGCAGCGAGGTAAGGTTCCAGTAAGATCCCCAGGTCTTGCCGACAGCTAGGAGCAAGACCGGACCTGGCATGGGCGTCTGCCATTGGATTCCATTTTTTGTTCAGCGGTGATTGGGAAGGTGGAGCCCAGAGCTCAGAACGGCGAGCAAGAATTTCATTTAGAATGGCGGGTGAGGGAAAGAGTCCCGCACAATGGAGCCGATAAGGATGAGGGCATTTCATTTGCTCAAATTGCATCCTAGCAGCGAACGGGAAGGCAGAGTCTGGAAGACGAAAGGACGTCTGGGAAGGGGTCGATGAAAGGTTATGTCAAAAGGCGAAGCCATGTCGATAGCCGGGAACAAGGTTGGACCCGACACAAGGGTCCACCGTTAGACTTTGTTTTCATTCCCACAGTGGACAGAATGGCGGAGCTTGGAGCTCGGAGAGGCGGGTGAGAATTTCACCTCGGGACGATGGACGAGGGAAGGAGATCTGGCTCCCGGAGCCCAGCACGGATGAGGGCGTTCTGAGTTTAGCTGAGATTCCAATGGAGACTGGAGGCCTGGGGCCCATATGGCAGGACTCCGCCAGAAACTCAGAGGTAGGCATGGCGGAATCCAAAAGGAACTCTGGAGGGTGGGATCTGCGAACTCGAAGGGCACCCGACCAGCTTTGAAATGCCCGCATCGAGAAGGGCGGACCCCAAAGCTCAGAGGGGTGGGGAGAGTTTGTTGTTTCAACACGGCGACATGCAGGGTGACTTCCGAATGAGGAAGTCCAACAGCTCGGGCCCGAAAGGGGAAATTGTCATTGAAAGGAATGTTCATTGTTTTAGTATGGACGGCCAAGACAGGTCCCGGGGCCGAAGGGGATGATTTCCCTGCGCGAAGAACAGTCGCAGTAAGGTGGAGCTCCGAATCGGTCATGAGGGCACCCTTGAAGGTTTTCTTAAGTTTTCAAAACATGGGTTTTACTCGTAGTGTCGTATTTTATCATTTGCATGCATTCTTGATGATTGTTATTCATTTAAATCCTTAGAAATCATGAAAACAATGCTCGGGAGGGAAAACAGAGGACTTACCTCAAACACTCGATGCGGGGAAATGTGGGATCCACTTACGATCGATGAAGTGACGGTGAGAGTGATGAGCATGAAGGTGTCAAAGATGGTGGGCTCCTCTAGCAAGTTCTCTGATCACTCTATAACTCTGTCAAGTGATAATGACGGGCTCGAGCGGGTCTTTTATAACCCTAATCGCCATTAATGACCCTATTAAATGCAAGTACAGCAAGAGAAAGGTCAAGGTGAATTTGAAAATCAGCAATGGCAGCAGGAGACCGAGGGTCCGACAGCTGGGGGCGCAGGATGGTGGTCGCTTGAAGATTTTGACTCGGTTGGGTCAGCAGTGGCGGAGAGAGTCTGGGCCCAGAGGGCGGAGTTCTGCCAAAGACCCACCGTTAGAGATGGCAAAACCATCACGAAATTCCCAACTCAGAATTCTAGATCGGGCCCAGAACACTCGATGGTAGTCAGGATTTCCCACAAACTCCTCAGATGGTAAATATGGTGTCGGGACCCAGAAGGCGGGACACCGCCAGAGGTTCGCCGTGACGAACGGCGAGACACTCTCGGAACCCCGGGAGTGGAACTCCAGGGTTCAGGGCCCGGAGGGTTAAACAGTCATCGAGATTTCCACGGATTGTAGATGGAGAATGGGAGTTCGGACCCCTGGGTCTGGGAGGATGCGAACCGAGCACCATTGGGAACATAGGCGCAACGAGGAAACTTGGCAAGGGAAACCCGAACGCCTGGGATAGGCAGGGCCCAGGGCCGTTGGTAGGGTCAAACTACCAGAGGGACTTCGCGAGGCACCAAAACACAACAAAATTAAAAGGGGAAGGTACGATCAACTTATGATAGGACTTTAAGGCAACATTGACCATTCGGGAAACTAAAAAGGGGGCACGCAAAATGAAGCGGTGACAAAAATGATCCAACAAGGTGAAAGAAAAGAGGGTCCCCTTTCTGAACGGGGCATGTGTACTAAAGGCACAACAGATAATAATTTATTTTATTGGAAATATTTTTTACATTATGATATTGCTATAGGATTCAACCCTGTAGTTTTTTTAGTCAAAGTCATTGACCCATGTTTCATGAGTAGTGGTTCATGAGAACCCATATTTCATGGTAATAAATGGTCCACTTAGTGCTCATTGCAAATCTAGGTGATGCTCATATAATAACCATTAGTGGACCATTTATTACCATGAAATATCCACTAATAGCTCATCAATTGATAAATATAATAAATGGTCCACTAATTTGAATGGTTATTATATTGTAGTTTTTTTAGTCAAAGTCATAGCAAGTGTTGTGCCTTATGAACCATTCATTATAGAGCACTTTTAGCTCATCAATTGATAAGTAGGAGGTATTTTCTACAATGTGTCAAATTATGATATTGTGTAATGTCCCCATTTTGGCCATATGCTCTTCATTTGGATTTAACCTATTTCTGAGAATCTGTAGGCTATTCAGTTGTGCTAAATCTAGGGTTTCCATTTTCAATAAGTCATGCTTCTAGCTTAGTCCAGCTTTCTATGAGTTTTGTTGTGAATTTACTATTTATAGCAATTGGCTATTTTTAGTAAGTCATTTTGTGGCAATGGCATCGTCATCAATTCAGCTCATGTCATCTTGTCCTTCTTCAGTTTCAGTTTGGTTTGGTTATCTCCATGGATTAAGTTTTATACTTACTCTTTTTTATGTTTCTCAGTTGTACCCCCACGCCAAGGAACAATCACTTCATGTTGTTTTTAAAAGGGGGTCATTAAGGGGTCAATGGTGCATTTAATGAATTATTAAATGCTTTATTGTTGCAAAGTGAAGTTGGATGCCTAAAAGAGGTTGATTAATATTTTATTATTTCAAAAAGTGAAATGCTTAAAGTGGTGCCCCTTTTAGAATTTGAAGTGATTCAACTTCTTGGAATTTGAAGAGTCTCTTGTTGCTTCATTTGCCAACTAAAGCCTATATATTGATGTTTTATGATGAGTTGATTATGCATATTTTTTAAGAACAAAGTTACACTGTTGGAATGAATCTAGAACCTGACTAAGGGGAAGCTTAGCAAATTGACTCCATTCTTCGGGCCTAAAACTATGGTTCCCTAGATGGTGGATTGAGAGTGTGCTTCATTCAGAAGTGCACATTGAGCTTCACTATTGAAGAATTTGATGTATTTTTTAGTTTTTGAGCTTGTTGGTTCTTTCATGGCTAAAGGTGTTTTTCATATGCAGTGTTTTGAATGATTTTTAATTGCACATGGGTATTGGTTCTTTTAGTTTGTATGTTTGAGGTGTCCCTATTTGTGCAAGACTAGAATTTATAATAAAGTGGATGAATTTTAAAGAGAGGTCGACCCTCTCCTAGGGTCATACCATTTAAAGAGGATAGCTTTGAAATTCATGTCTTCTTTTTGGTGTTTGATTTGGCATTAGAGTTTCATGTGAGTTGGTCATCATGTTTCTTGTGATTAATTGCTTCTAATTTAAGGTGATATGGTGAAGTATTGTGGAGGTTATGAACATTTGGGTGTTGCGTAGTTGCTAGTTGAAAAATTACAAGTTGTTGGTTTTATATCAGACTTAGCTCCTTTCTTGATATGCAATACTTCTTGGGCATCTATGCTGCTAATTCCATGTGCATTCCATTTGGAGAAGATAGAAGCATTTTGGAAGAATATTTGAACAATTTAATGATGACTAGCTAGTACCTCATTGAATTTTGGTGAAGTATGGTAAGAGATTTGAACATTCCTGGTATGTTGCATTTGTTGGTTATGAAAATTCAGTTTGCTGGTTCATTATATTAGATTGAACAAATTTCAGATTTTGGCTTGTAATTTTGTATTTGTGAAGACTAAAAGTTGGAAGAATCATCTTTCAAGTATTCGCATTGGTTATGTTATTGTAACACTTGTAAATTGCAGATTTATTTCATTGTAAGGCTATGAATTAGTAGTACCAATCCAGTCAATATTATTGTTGCATTTACTTGTGAATTATAATGCAAAACATTAATTAGCCCTAGATGGTTTACCGCCAGTGTGGAGAATAAACTTTGTAACTCTCATTGTACCCACTGAAAAGTGAAGAATTCTCACTCAAGAGTGGATGCTCGCTGCAGTGGATGAATTAGTTGAATTGTTTGTAGTATTCTCTCCAATGTTTAAGTGGTTGAGCGGAAATCTTTATGGCTGGTTCACTGCCTAAGTTCTTTCAGTTTTGTAATAATTAATCCACCATATGTTAGCACCTCGCCTTGAAAGTGATCTTGTGTGCACATTCTTGGCGTTGATTTTATTTTGTACTTCCAGTTGTAATCATCCTATAGCTGTTGAGTTATTAGATCTTAGGGATCCTCTGACCATATGCCCACCCCTCTTCCTTAAGTGGTTTTAGGGTGCATTCTTGGTTAGAGTTATTTTTCACATAGTTTTGGGTTTGGAGCTAACCTTAACAGGTGTGTGTTGCAATTGTAATTGATATGTAAAATCAAGAAAAAGGTTAAGGGGCTTATTTTAGTGGTATCAGAGCAGAAGATCCTACCATCCTGTTATCAAAGCTTCAAGTTTACGTAGTTGAGTGACATAGATATCTGGTACTACACTGAAAGTTAGAACATATTCTAGTTCAACTCCTTGTGGTATCCAGAAGTTAGCAGTTAGGCATGGCTAATGAAGAAGAGATGAAACTGGTAGAGGCATTGTATATGGTTGGAAAGAGACTTGGCAAAGAATTTCAATCAAGAGAAAATGAAGAGAACATTCTTCATTTGTTAGAACAATGTTTGAGACAAGTGAAGCCATCACCTTTAGAGAAAATGGAGTTGGCACTAGCTCCTGCAGTGAAATCCTTGAATCAGCCCTATTGGTTGGGGCATCCTAATGAAGAAACCAAGCTGTTGATTTCTTTTTATTTCATAGAGATAATAAGAATGGTAATTCCCTAGTTGCCCTATGATGATGAAACTATGAAGATCGTATTAAATAGGATAGTGGAAAGTTTTCAAGATTTGGATGAAACTGGTAGTAGCTTGTTTTCAAGAAGAGATGTTTTAAAAAAAAATTATGAAATTGGTGCTTGCATCTTATTGACAAAATTTGAGATGGAGAATCAGATTTATCACTTGTTTAATTATCTTTTCACCTCGACCTGGAGTGAGCAAGAAGAGAGTATGCTTGCAACTGTCATAAATGTTCTGGTCTCTATAATTAAAGAAGTTGATAGTCTTTCTGAAAGTTTCCAAACTCTTCTCTTGGATGCTTACAAACATGAAGAGCAGATTTCTCCCACTGTTGATTTGTTAGTTAAAGAAATTTTCAGTCAATGTGAAGATAAGTTGAAACCACTTTTGAAGATAAGTTGAAATCACTTTTGAAAAAGACTTTTGAAAATATAGAAGAGATAGCTAAAGCTGAAGAAGATGAAAGTTGGAATCCCTTGGAAGACATTGCAAAAGTTCAAGGGGTATCCACAAATTTGCACTTATCCAAGCATTTTGTAGAATAATGTAATATGTTAGTGGAAGCCTTGAAGACTAGTGAAGTACTCTTGTTTTCTACTTGAGAATAGTGAGTTGGCTTGTGTTAAGAAGCCTCATGTTGAAGATTCAAAGAAAGAACTTTTGGAAACAAAAGTTGAAACAAAGATGCATGAAGAGGCCATAAGTGCAGATCCAAATGAAGAAGTTGGGATGGAAGGAGTTATGAATTCAATTGGTGAATTTCTTCTTCACAATTCTAAAGGATGTGTTATTCCTTCCATAACCACCCCATTTTATTTTGGAACAAAATGGGTCCCCCTTTTTCTTTTGTTTTCTTCCCCTTTGGTTGTTTAGTTGGGCCTTAGGAGTTCTTTTATTTTCCTCCTAAGTCTGTCTTTTGTTCTTTCGGATTTGTTTCTACCTCAGCCAAAGTTAGGTTTCTTTTTGCTACAAAATTGAGTGAAATGATAAAAATGATGTATTTTATATGCTTTGAGAATTGATGGAGGCATTGTTTTGTAGGATTAAATCATATCTCTGATGCTATTTCACAAGGAGGTCTGCTAGGAAGTATGCCTCAGATGGATCTGGCATAAAACTCCTCAAAGAAGAAAGTCACTGAGACCAGCTGAATGTCCTGCTGACTAGCTGTTGTGCTATATACATTTGAGATACACTAGTCTCCCAGACATTCTGGTCACTGTGAAGTTTTATATCTCTCCGCTTGGAATGTCTTGCCGACCATTGTTCATAGGTCTAGCATCATCAAAGATTTGTGCCTTCGATATAATGTCTCACCAAAGGGATGAGGTCTTGCCGAAAGGAGTTGGCGTTGGGGAGAAGTCTGGCTGAATGATCGTGGTCTCACCAACAGAAGGGGGCTCTGTATGATGTCCAACCGAACATGTGAAGTCTCGCTGAAGGATTGTTCCTTTCGTGTAGTGTTTTGAGCTCGACGAGAAGTCTCGTCGATAGAGGGAGGTCTCGTCGAAATGAAATGGTCTGAGTTCATCGAAAGGAGGTGTCATCATCATAATGTCTTGTCGACCCGATGGTGCATCGCCGACAAATGGCGGCTTCGAGGTGATTTCTTCCTGACTAATGTTTTTCTCACAGATGGGAGGATATTGCGGTGTGACTCTGGCCACCCGCTATGATGTCTTGTCGATAGGGTGTGGTCTTACGAAAGTGGAACGAGCTCGGGGAGAAGTCTTCCCAATTAAATGGTGTATCATCGATAGGTATGTGGCTTCGGCAAGACTCCTGGCCGAAAGGTTTTCACTTGGTATGATGTCTCGTCGAGCGCAATCATCTCAGCGATGGGAAATGGATATCACTGTGACTAATGGGAACCTGCTATGACCTCCTGCTGACTGAGTGGTGTCTTGCCGAATGCGATTGTCTCAGCGATGGAAAGGGATATCGGTATGACTCTTAAGAACTCGCTATGATTTTTGGCCGATAGCGATGGTTTGGGCGACAATCTTGGATATCGATATGAGCTTTGCAGCTCAATATGAGGTCTTGTTGATGGTTGTATGCTACGCCGATGCTACTATAGAGCATAATTTCATCGGGGATACATGACTAGTGTTTCACCAACATGTGATCCTATTGAACAAATTTTGACCAACTAAAAATCTTATGTGGCATGTGTTCCACCAATCAGAGGAGGTTGAAGGTGAACCCTTGGTAGTTTGACAATGTGACCGACATGTGAAGAGGATCCTCAGACTGTGAGCAATATGGATCTACTTACTCTAAGATCAAAGGTGATCAATTGGCTCGATGAGCAATGGTATGGGGATCTAACAGGAAAATCAGATGCTGCTTCTCGAAGAGGTCAATTTGTCGGAAGATCCAGAGCAAGAGGAAGCCGAAAGAGAAGAAACCATGAGTCTCAATGACAACTGTGGTGTCTACTGGAAAAGGGTAGATTGACATTTATGACTATACTCCAGGACATTCAAGGCATCTCTGATGGAAGTTTGAGGGTGGACACAGAGGCCAGAAGTTAATGTGATGGTTGCAAAATATTTGAAGGAAACTCCTGAGGGCGATGCTTCACCGACATGGACACAGGGTATGCACATTTAATATAGGAGTAACTTTATTCCAAAACATCTAAGGGTGGATCCTTCTAAAGTTGATTTTGGAAAAACCCTAAAATAGGGGCCAACATTCTTTTGACACATTCAATATATCTGGCATTTTTTCCTCTTTTTAGAGGATGATAGGATGGAGAGTTTTCTAAGAAAAAAAAAATAGTTCTGAGACACATAGATACAAATTTTAAAGAGTAGGAATTTTTTGAAGGATAGAGGAGACAAAACTACACCTTGTTTCTTTGTAGTGGGATCTTCTTTTTGTCTTCTTAGTTAGGATTAGAAGGTAGAGAAACTCGAGAGTAGAAGGCAGTGATGTAACTGTCAAGTTTCCTTAGTGTAGATGGAGATAATATGAAGACATAGGTTTTCTATACAGTGTTGATTGTGTCAGATTTGTAAATGTTGCTTATATGTTTCACCAATAGTAGAAGCAACCATATTTAAATCTACTTCATATTGTGTTCTTGAATAATATTTGTCTTGGGTTAATCATTTGATTTGAAAATATTTCAAGGAATAAAATTTTTATTTTATGTTTTGTTTAAATGGTGATTTGCAATCTTCTATTGAAATTAGCACTGTGAATGAATGAAACTGTGTGTTAATCACAAGTTAATTTTTTTCTGCAGTTTAGTTAAGAATTCCTTGAAAGATAACAAGCTAGTTAAGTTGGATCGATTATCATTCTCTTTAGTTCCAAAGTTTTGATCTATCTTTTTCTATTTCTTTAAAAACCCTGGTTAAAGTAGGTTTAAATTTATGTTTGATCTTAGAACAATCCTGAAACTCAACACCAGTAGGCCCCTTGAACATTATAGCCATATTGACCACTTTGTGAAACAACAACATTGTGAACCAACATCAAAGACCTTGGGAGGTGATTAGTTTGATTGTTGATTATATTTTTCAGGAGAGGTGAGATATTTCACTTTTATCTTACTTGCATGTTGTGGGTCAACTTGGCACCATCAATAGGACTGGTGTTAGAAGGAGGGCCTAGAGGAGCAAGCTGGATAATACTGGGTTTTTCTCACCAGAAAGGTCCTATAGAGTTCTTCAATCAGTTAAAAATCCATTGCCTTTGATAGAACTCAAGACCCCAATAAGACACAAGATTCACAAGACTGGGGCAACCATCATACCACCTTTGTCAGCTCCGCTCACTCTGCCAGGATTTTCACCAACACCCCAGTGGATATCTATCAATCCACCATCGAATGCATCTCAACCCATCTGACAACTAGCTCAACCACCACCACCACTACCAATGGCATTTTTTCAAATTAATCCCTCTCTATTGGGGACTATTCTTGCAGGATTTCATGATATGCCTGAGAATCCTGAGAAATTTTGTTCCAAATACATTCATGGAAAATCAAGGAGTGCCGAAGAGCATATACAAGATTTTAAGGACACTTGTACCGGAGCTCGGATAGCTCACCATGATGTAGTTTGTAGGTTGTTCCCTTATTCTTTAGGAGATATGGTGTACAACTGGTATCTAAATCTTCCGCGAGGTTCTATTATGAACTGGACAAACTTGGAGAATGCTTTTATCAATCAGTTCAGAGTTTATGTGGACCCAACCATTTTGTTCCACCAATTTTCTACCATTAGGAAGGAGCCATGTGAATCCTTGCCCTTGTTTAATACCAGGTTTCAACGAATGTATAGGAGACTGCAAGACCCTTATCTAGTTGCTGAGAATAGTGCCATTCAAGCATACTTTAGAGTTATAGACCCTTTTCTTGGATTGTTCCTACAAAGGACTTATCAGCCCGCAAATATTGATTCCATATCTAAAGTTTATCATCTAGCCATTAAGTTGCAACAACAAATTAGCTCTCAATAAGGAAGTTTGGGAGGAGGTTTTCCTTCAATGGGGTATCAGATGCCTAACCCAAACCGTTTATTCAATACCATCCTAGGAATGTCTCCTTCCCATTATGGTCCTACATGTGAATTGCACAATCAATCTCTTCTTCCATTCTTTTCCAATTGAGATCCTGACTTCTTTCAACAATCACAGGCTCATCATAGTCCACATGTTCATTACAACCAAGCTGGAACACCAAATCTTGTAGGACAACCACCTGTTGCTAAGAGTGTTGAAAGTGAAAAGACAGCTCAACTCACAAACGAGTTGGAGACCTTAAAGAAAACTCTATCTCAAGTCACAAATGACATGGCTTAGCTTAGATTGAACCCCTCTCAGAACCAAGGTAATTATCGTAATCAGAGCAATAACAATCAGGGTAATTATCAGAATAACAACAATCACAACTAGAGGGGTTATCCAGGCCAAAAATCCCCTAACCAGAGCTATCAAAATCAAAATAGAGGATATAACTAGAGGCCAAATAACAACTAAAAATGGAATACAAGGCCAAACAACAGTGGATTTTCTCACAATTATCAAGCTTATGAGGATAGGACACATACTACAAATGTAGTTGACCTTAATTTTATGACTAATTGGTGCACGCTGCATGATACTCCAACCCATTCCGAGGTAAACTGCCCTAAAATGGAGAAATTGTCAAGATGGCACAGGCAGATGCCCAAAATTTCCTAGGGAATTCAAATAGAGAAGGTGGCTCAGTAGATACGACAATGACTTATGACCTCTTTGAGGAAGAACCTTTATTTCCAATGCAAAATGAGAATGAACCAGAGGAAGATATGTATGACGCCCAAGTCTTTCAGACAAAGGGAGGACACTTCCTAAGAAATCAGAATAGGGGTCCATTCACTACATTAGCACCACCTATTCACATGGTGCCTCCGAATCAAAGTGCTGATAATAACCCTCCTCCCCCAAAAGGTCCACCTGACTTCCATAACAAAGGTAACTCCCTTAGTGTTGTCAAAAGTAATGCAAGCTATAACATAGAATTTGATATTGTTTATGAGATGCAGAAACATAAAACCTCTTTATCATACTTTGACATCCTAAAGTGGTGCCCTGCTCACTTAGAGCTAGTGCTGAAAGCTTTGGAAGAAGCTGATAAATCAAAAGGGAAAACCAAGGTGGCACCCACTACAAACATGAATGCAAATTTGTACAGAAGTAAGGTAGGTACCCCACCATTTCTTTTAAGTTTGAGAATTTGTGGGAAAAATCTACATAATTGTCTGCTGGATTCAAGGGCTTCCGACAATGTTATGCCATTTTCTATTTGCAAGAAATTGGGATTGAACCCTTTCCAAACAAACAAGAAGGTCATCCAACTTGATAAAATAGAGGTTAATGTAGTTGGAGAATTGATAAATATACATGTGCAAGTAGGGTCTAACCCTAGGATTTTAACCAATATAGATATTCAAGTAGTAGACATTCCCGAGACTTATGGTATGCTATTGAGTAGAGATTTGATGAAAAGTATAGGGGGGTATCTCTCCCTCGACTTATCTCTCCCTCGACTTTTCACATATGTGGCTACCATGGAGGGGAGTGCCTATGCAGATTAGGATTGAAAGTGAACCTCGCCTCAAACATGTTATCACTGAATACGATTTTCCTAATGAGGTAGCTTATTTTGAAACTGAGATAGGGGTTTATAAAAGATGAAATTTTAACCTTTTCGGTTCTTGATTCTAAAGATTTGTCAACACAAAAATTTCTTGATCCCATGATTAATGAAAATCAATAGGCATTGAGCAGGAAGCTGCAACAGGATCAGCTAGTCTTAGAGGAAGATATCGATTTGTAGAGTCTTCTACTCACTAATTGGTGCAGGGTATATTACCAAAATCATTTGGAATTAACTTGCCAACCCTGCATCAAAATTTTAAATCATGTTTCCCAAATTGAGAAAACTATTCTAAGTCACCTTGAGACCATTTTAGATGACTTCTCATTTGAAGCCAAAAATGCAATAATGTTAACCGGGGATAATATACCTTTAAAGGAAGTCCCTCCTCAAATTTAACTTATCCCGGTCACAATACTAGACCAACATAGTTATGAAGAACAACCCTAAGGTCTATTTGATATCCCTGCATTCACCAGTATACCAAAACCCAAGGGATTAATCAAAGATACAAGTGATTGCTAGAGGGATAGCCACAAATTACATGATATATCCGATCAAGAATTGGAAATTGCACCTGAGGAACCTATTGAACACCCTTCCCAATATTTGATGCAAAGGATCAAGTGCCCCTACCTATGGCTCATCTCATCCAAACACCCACAATAACCTCAAAGGGATCAACCCCAGCTCATGATCAATTATAGACCCTCACGTTTAATGGATCCAAATCCAAAATGAGATGTGGTGTTGGGATTGAATTAACCAGCCTGAAAGGAAAAAAATTATTTGCTTCTTACAGGTTGCAATTTAGTTGCACTAACAACATAGCAGAATATGAAGCTTTAGCTCGAGGGTTGATGCTTGCACATAAGAAGAAAGTTACTGCCTTGATGGTTAAAGGAGATTCATAAGTAGTTATCAAGCAAGTGCGCAACCAATACACATGTCACAATAGAAGGTTGACAACTTATAGAAATTGGATATGGAACTTGATTGAAGATTTTGATACTTTTGGGTTTAGTTTAATCCCTAGAGAAGAGAATCAAATAGCTGATTCATTAGTTGTTGCTGCAAGTACCCTGGAACCCATGCAAGGCTCCAAGCTTAAGATATTCTTAGTAGAATTGATATCACCCCAGCTGTTCTTGATAACATTAAGAACTTTCAAGTTTTTGATGTTGATCGACATATCCTTGCTTTTCTAGCAAGCTTAGATGTTTTTGAAGGATAGATCATCAATGAGACTGACAGGGATCAAGGAGATTGGAACCCTAAAGAATGTGATACAGAGGGTGTCCTCAATTTAAAAAGTAATAGCATTCCTATGGGAATGGTGGTCTTAGAAATAATTTTTGATTCAAACCCAAGGGCATGGGAAAAGGTATCAGTTGAAGATAAAGGAGGTGAATATGAAACTGTTAACCTATCTAATTTTAGCCTTGAAAGAAATGTCTACATAGGGAAAGCTTTCCCTAAAGCAATCACAAAAGATATACCAAGGGCACTGAAGAAAGATATTGCTGCAATAGCTTGTGGGTACGAAGATCTAAAAATATATGATGCTTCTGTAATGACTCACACTATTCCTTTGAAGCCTGAAGCTAAACCATTTCGGCAAAAACATCATCCTGTCAATGCCCTGATTGAACCACTAATCTTTAAAGAAGTTCAAACATTGCTTTCTACAAGACTAATCTTCCCTGTACGATGTTCAACATGGGTAGCTAACTTGGTTCCAGTCCGTAAGAAAAATGGAGAGATCAGGCTATGTGTATATATCAGGAATCTGGATAGAGCTTCAGAAAAAGACAACTACCCACTTCCTTCTCTAGACGAAGTCTTACAAACTGTCAATGGATCTGAAATGATATCATTCCTGGACGGTTATTCTGGATACAATCAGGCCATTGTTAATTATGAAGACAAAATGAAGATGGCCTTCACTACTAAGTGGGGAACTTTTTCTTACAGGAGAATGCCATTTGGTTTGATAAACGCTGGAGCAATCTTTCAGTGTGCCATGGATGTAGCATTCAAATATTTGATTGGTAAATGCATCATCATCTACATGGATGACTTGATAGTATTCTCTAAAGATAGACTAAACCATGTTGTAGACCTGGCTAAAGTTCTTGAAAGATGTATCTAGTATGGCGTCTCCCTGAATCCTAAAAAGTGTGTGTTCAGGGTTTCTGAAGGGAAATTTTTGGGACACATAACCTCGGAGAGAGGAATATAAATAGATCCAGATCGAGTTGAATCCATTCTGAAGATAGCCATGCTAGGAAGTAAGAAGGAGATGAGATCTTTCTTTGGAAAACTCAACTTTGTGAGAAAGTTTATCACAGATTTTGCAGAAATTGTAAAGCCATTGAATGAAATGATGAAGAAAGAGGCCAAAATAGAATGGAGTAATGAGGAAGAGGTCATGTTTTCTCAAGTCAAACAATCCATTTCAAAAGTGCCAGTTCTCCCCAGCCCTGACTACTTGAAGCCCTTTTATATTTACTCTTTTGCTTCTGAACACTCATGTGCAACTGTCCTAACTCAACAAAAAGAGGAGGGAGATGAGAGGCCAATCATCTTCATGATTTCTCCATTTAAGAATGTCGAAGTCAAGTACCCACCCCTTGAAAAATGAGATTTTACGTTGGTTAGAGTTGTTAAGAAGTTCAGGCATTACATTCTCCGAAGTCAAATTATTGTTGTAGTTCCTGATGCTGCTGTGAAGTCCCTACTCATGCAGAGCGAGTTGGGAGAACAAAGGGGGAAATGGATGGCCATTTTACAAGAGTTTGATCTGGAGATTCTCCCTATGAAACTTTTCCAAGGTCTACGCTTGTCTAAATCCATAGTGGATGCTAGTGAGAACATTATTTTCTAGCAATACACAACACAGTCCTTTTACAATGACTCTTGGTATACCGATATCATCTATTTCATGCTCAATAATCAATGCCCAGAGGGAATGAGTACAACTTAGAGGAGAGTGTTGAGAATGAAAAACACCCATTATATGATCAAAGGAGGATTGTTATATAGGAAGAATTTCGACCGAGTGTACCTACGATGTCTTGATCAACAAGAGGCTAAGCATGTAATTGCTGAATTTCATGGGAAACATGGCACAGGTCATAGTTCTACAAATTCGTTAGCACATCAGATCTGGTTATTACTGGTCATGTGTTTTCAAGGATGTCCATCAACATGTAAGAACATGTCACATATGCCAAATTTTTGCATCAAAAAAATGTCATTTAGCCATGCCACTGTAGCCTGTTTACGAGGTAAGGCCATTTTCCCAATGAGCACTGGATTTTATTGGGGTAATTAACCCAAATTTTTCTGTAGGACCCAAATTCATTTTGATTGCCATGGATTACTGCATGAGATAGACAGAGGCTATACCTTGTAAGAATAGCACAACAAAGGTAGTAATCAAGTTGCTCACACCTAATGCATCACAACTAGCTTGAGTATCCTTCGTGATTGGTATGTGACAAATGGCTCTTCATTTTCTTCCTCGCTGAGTTCCTTTCATGGGCTTATGATTACAAAATTGTTTTAAGGTATTCTTCAAACTATTACCCACAAGGAAATGGAGTTGCAGAATCAACTAATAAGAATCTCTTGGGGGTAATCAAAAAATTGTTAGAGGACAATCCTAGGGATTGGAATACCCAGCTAAGGTTTGCATTATGGGCAGATAGCACTAGGATTAAGGCTGCTTTAAAGACTTCACCATTTAAGCTAGTGTATGGCCAAGAGTCTGTGTTCCCTATTCACTTGAAAATACCTATCCTTAAGTTCATGCATAATTTTTACTCTAATGATGATAGGATTGAAGTAAGATTAGTTGGCCTGCTGAAATTAGAAGAGCAGAGAGATGCTTCCTTGCAACAATTCTTTAGACACTAGGCTGTTTTCAAACATTGGTTTGAAAAAAGAGCCAAAATCAAGGCTTTCAAAATATCAAACCTTGTGCTGCTATGGGATGAAACTAATGAAAAGAAGGGCAATCACTAGAAATTTGATAAGCTCTAGTTAGGTCCCTACCAAATTGTTGAGATCCTAGGAGAAAATGCTTTCCAGCTGAATAGTTTAACGGGAGAACCTGTTCCATTGCTTGTCAATGGATAGTTTCTTAAACATTATTTTGAATCATAAAGTTTGGTATTCTACTGGGCTGTGCATATGTAAATAGTTTTGTTCTGCTTGTAAATAGTCTTATTGTTTATTTCTTTGTTCTTCATTCCTGTCCTTTCATTTCCTTTGTTGTTTCATGTCTGTCTTGTTTAGTTCCTTGGGGTTTCTCTGTTTCTTTCCATCTTGAAATAATGAGTTGTTATCTGAATTATACTCTGGTTACTAGGAGAGAAGTGGTTTAGATATTTTCAGGTTTTCTGATTGGATGATTTTGTCCTAAATTTGTTGCTTTATGCCAATTGTCAATAAGAGTTGTGGAAAGTCTTGAAAACAAGGTGCAAAGTAAACGATCTTCATTAACTATCTCTGAATCTATCACAATTTATCAAGATCATCTTCTTTTGTAATGGTATATTTGTCCTAGCACAATAGTGTTGTAAGATATGAGTGAAAAATCTGATCTCCAGATGTTGTTATAAGGTCCATGGTAGTTTTCAACCCAGATCAGATGTCAAACATCTGACATATTGAGAAAAAAATTGAATGAAATATCTGTGCTCCAAAATAAAAAAGAAAAGAAAAGAGAACTATCTAAAAGGAAAGGAGGACTCAATATGAATGGGTGATTCCAGTATCTCTACCAGGTCTATGGACGCCTAACTGGAAATAGAGCAATGCTGTGAGAAAATTAGAGGTATCTCCGTCGAGGCTATGGATACTTGATTGGTAGCGGAGCAATGCCCAGGATATCAATGCACAATAGCTAAAGGGAATAAACTCATGTAGTTCAATCTTGTACATTGTTGTTTAAAAGATGAGGAAAACTTTATAAAAGGGTGATACACCATCAAGCACACACATAGATTCAGGGGTAGCCAGTGTCGATTTATAGTTGATATTCTAGCTCAACCTTGGTTGTTAAAATTGACCCAACTCGATTTGTGATGTTCATAAACTAGGAGTTATGGGTAGCTAAATCCTTTAGTTTCTTGAAAATGGTTAAACCATTTTCCCAGCTGAGTCGCCATTTGTTATGCCTTCCATAACCACCCCATTTTATTTTGGAACAAAATGGGTCCCCCTTTTTCTTTTATTTTCTTCCCCTTTGGTTGTTTAGTTGGGTCTTAGGAGTTCTTTTATTTTCCTCCTAAGTTTGTCTTTTGTTCTGTCAGATTTGTTTCTGCCTTAGCCAGAGTTAGGTTTCTTTTTGCTACAAAATTTAGTGAAATGATAAAAGTGATGTATTTTATATGCTTTGAGAACTGATGGAGGCATTATTTTGTAGGATTAAATCATATCTATGATGCTATTTCACAAGGAGGTCTGTTGGGAACTATGCCTCAGATGGATCTAGCATAAAAATCCTCAAAGAAGAAAGTCATTGAGACCAGATGAATGTCTTGCCGACTGGCTATTGTGCTATATTCATTTGAGATACACTAGTCGCCCAGACATTCTGGTCATTGTGAAGTTTTATATCTCTCTCTACTTGGAATGTCTCGCTGATTGTTGTTCACAAGGCTAGTGTCACTGAAGATCTGTTCCTTCGGTATAATGTCTCACCATAGGGGTGAGGTCTCACCGAAAGGAGTTGGTGTTAGGGAGAAGTCTGGTTGAATGATCGTGGTCTCGTCGATAGAAGGGGGCTCAGTATGATGTCCTGCCGAACAAGTGAAGCCTCGCCAAAGGATTGTGCCTTCGGTGTAGTGTTTTGAGCTTAGGAAGAAGTCTTGTCAATAGAGGGAGGTCTCACCAAAATGAAATGGTCTGAGTTCACTGAAAGGAGGTGTCATCGGCATAATGTCTTGCCGACTCGATGTTGCGTCATTGATAGATGGGGGCTTCAGGGTGATGTCTTCCTAACTAATGTTTGTCTCATCGACGGGAGGATATTATAGTGTGACTTTGGCCACCCGTTGTGATGTCTTGCCAATAGGGTGTGGTGTCACCAAAGTGGAACGAGCTCAGGGAGAAGTCTTCCTGACTAAATTTTGTCTCACCGATAGGTATGTGGCTTCAGCAAGACTTCAAGCCAAAAATTTTTCCCTCAATATGATGTCTCGAGGAGTGTGATTGTCTCAGGGATGGAAAGGGATATCACTGTGACTAATGGGAACCCGCTATGACCTCCTGTCGACTGAGTGGTGTCTTACCGAATGCGATTATCTCAGTGATGGAAAGGGATATCGGTATGACTCTTAAGAACTCGCTATGATGTATGGCCGATAGCGATGGTCTGGACGATAATCTTGGATATCGATATGACCTTTGTAGCTTGATATGAGGTCTTACTGATGGTTGTATGCTACGTTGATGCTGCTATAGAGCATAATCACATTAGGGAGACACGACTAGTGTCTCATCGACATGCGATCCTTTTGAACAAATTTTGACCATCTAGAAATCTTATGTGGCATGCGTTCCATCAATCAGAGGAGGTTGAAGGTGAACCCTTGGTATTTTGACTGTGTGACCAACCTGTGAAGAGGATCCTCAGACTGTGAGCGATATGGATTTGCTTACTCTAAGATCAAAGGTGATCAATTGGATTTTTGAGCAATGGTATGGGGATCTAACAGGAAAATCAAATGCTGCTTCTCAAAGAGGTCAACTTGTAGGAAGATCCAGAAGAAGAGGAAGCCAAAAGGGAAGAAACTGTGACTCTCAATGACAGCTGTGGTGTCTACTGGCAAAGGGTAGATTTACATTTATGACTATACTCCAAGACATTCAAGGCAGCTCTGATGGAAGTTCGAGGTGGATACAGAGGCTAGAAGTTAATGCGATGGTTGCAAAAGATCTGAAGGCAACTCCCGAGGGTGATGTTTCATTGACATGGACACATGGTATGCATATTTAATGCAGGAGTAACTTTATTCCAAAAGATCCAAGGGCGGATCCTTTTGAAGTTGATTTTGGAAAAACCCTAAAACAGGGGCCGACACTCTTTTGACACATTCAGTATATCTGGCACTTTTGCCTCTTTTTAGTGGATGGTAGGAAGGAGAGTTTTATAAAAAAAAAAAATAGTTCTGAGACAGAGATACATATTTTAAAGAGTAGGAATTTTCTGAAGGATAGAAGAGACAAAACTACATCATGTTTCTTTGTAATGGGATCTTCTTTTTGTCTTCTTAGTTAGGATTAAAAGGTAGAGAAACTTGAGAGTAGAAGGTAGTGATGTATCTGTCAAGTTTCCTTAGTGTAGATGGAGATAATCTGAAAACATAGATTTTCTGTACACTAGTGATTGTGCCAGATTTGTAAATGTTGCTTATCTATTTCACCAATAGTACAAGCAATCAGATTTAAATCTACTTCATATTGTGTTCCTGAATGATATTTATCTTGCATTTGATTTGAAAATATTTCAAGGAATGAAAATTTTATTTTATGTTTTGTTTAAATGGTGATTTGCAATCTGTTGTTGAAATTAGCACTGTGAATGAATGAAACTATGTGTTAATCACAAGTTAATTTTGTTCTGCAGTTTTAGTTAAGAATTCATTAAAAGTTAACAAGTCTGGTTAAGTTGGATGGATTATCATTCTCTTCACTTCCAAATCTTTGATCAATCTTTTTATGTTTCTTTAAAAACCCTGGTTAAAGTAGGTTTAAATTTATGTTTGATCTTAGACCAATCCAGAAGCTCAACACAAGTAGGCCCCTTGAATATTATAGCCATATTAACCACTTCGTGAAACAACAATGTTGTGACACAACATCAAAGACCTTGGAGGTGATCAATTTGATTGTTGATTTTCTTGTTCAGGAGAGGTGAGATATTTCACTTTTATCTTACCTACATGTTGTGGGTCAACTTGGCACCATCAATAGGATGCCTATTTGAAATTCAAGCTAAAGAGGAGAAAGAGAAAGAGGAAGCAGTAGTCACTTCCTATTTCAAAGCTGATTTTACTAACTCCCTAGAATCATGTGTAGGAGACAACATGGAAGGTGAAGTTTCTAGTAGTTATAAGGCAGATTTTTCTTCATCGGAAATCAAGCTAAGGAAAAAAGCTAAGGAATTGGAAGACAATATGGATGGAATGATGAAGAGTGTTCATCACATGTGAGATAAGTTGAGGAGTACAACTCAAACCATTTTTAAAATATTTATCCATGAAATTTGTTCTACATCATCTTAGGTAGTATATAATGATTGCAACTCAAGTTCACACATTGCTAATAATGGAATTCAATTTTTTTCAAATCTTGATAAAATTCATAGACATGTAGAACAATTGATTTATGATGTGCCTAGGGGAGAAGTTGTATGTTGCATTTCTATTGATGACATGAAGTCCATTAAATTTTCCTTGAAGGAGATTAAATCTAGTCTTTTGTACATCATTCGTGACAAAGACATAGTGGCCAATATTGCTGACAAGGCATTGGAGTGTAATGAGCTTACCAAAGTGAGTTTGCAAGAAGTGCATGAGACCCTAATTGAAGCAGAAAATCAAATTGTTGCTTTTCAATATTCATGGGAGCAAGAAAACAAAAGTAGAGCGGAGGAGCTTCAAGTAATTCTTGATGAGCTTGATCTCATACAAGAAACATATGATTTGGAATTCTGCCCTAAGAGACCAAAGCATTCAAATTCTAAAGTTTTTCATGCTTTTGACAATATCTTTTATGAAGAAGGTTCTTGTAAGGTTTATGTAAATCCTCTTTTTGAAAATGATGAAGGAATTGCTTTAGAGATTACTGAAGGAGGGGATTTGATTTTGTCTTCCTGCATTGGAGAGTTGATATGTGAGTTGCATGAAGTTGAATCTACTATTGCTCCTAGTGCATCCACTCAGAAGTAATTGGTAACTCTTGGAACACAAAGAAATGAAGACATTCTTGTTGTTCATCAAAGAGTTGATGGGCATGTTGATGAAGGTTTTATTTATATTTTGATGAGGATGTTTGTGAGACTCTTTTCAGATTTTAGTTCATCACCATCTTCTTTTAGAGTGATTGATTTTAGAATTGCATTTGATGAAGGATTCATGTAATATTTCTGGCAAACCATGTCACAAGATTCTGGATTCGATTTCTTCAATGAACGTAGGTTGGTTGATTATTTTTTGGAGTTTCAAGAAGCATCAATTTAGATGGAATGAGCAAATCAAAGGATTCAGGTGAGAGAAGTTCTCCATTTGAGAAATGGTTCTTCATTTTTGCTGGTTTGGGATCTTGGTATTATTCGGAAAGAAGGTAATATTGAAAATTCTAAAGGGAATAGACTAGCACATTATTCTCATAATGCAGTTGTGATTATTTTCTTATGTGTTGGGAAATGTCTCTGATTGAAAGTTAGTATGTGGGATCTCAAGTATACTTATATGAAGATTGGTATGCATAAAAAGAAGGTTTCTTGGAGAGTTAAGTCCCAAAATTTCAGTCCTTTGACTGCTGCTATCTTCTTTTATATCATTGGTTCATTGCTTTTGATCATAAATTAATGATTTGTGAAGGAAATATGATCAGAAGTTAGTTTTTGGTGGCATGGGGTCTCTTGCTAAAGGTTCCACCAGCTTGTTTCGTCAGTAGTTATGCTCATTATGTTGAGAAATTCTTAAGTTACAGTTGCTGCTCACTTTCTTGGATGTTGGTTTTCCAAAAATCAGATCGTAGGATGTTGTTTTTAGACCTGTTAGGAAGCTGGTTTAATCATTTTTAGGTCTCTCTATCTCCTATATGGACTGAACTTCTGCCTCAAATGAGCAAGGGAATGATTCAATATGGTCAAAATTCAAGTATGGGTTGTCTTTTGATGATAGACAGTGGAATTTTTGGTAACATCTCATACATTATTGTTTGGGGAAGCGAACTAATTGTTGATTTGATTCATCAATTAGAAACTCATGTTGTGAGATGTGTGAAGATTATTCAGAGTTCTTCTGGTGAAAGCAGTTTTCTTCAAAAGAAGCATTGTACTGTGATGGTGTTTGGAGTGTTGTTCTATGATTGACATTTGTTTAGTAACATGTTTGAAAAAATTTATGTTGTTGATCAAAATTATAACAGTGAAGTTTGTAGGTTCTATAGACTGATATGTGACACGAGCACTGACATGTTTGGTGTATTTTTTTTTGGGGACCATGATATGTTGCTCCACCTTGGGTATTCAATTTTTTTAATCAGAGTAGCACAATGGATTAGAGGAACAATATTCCTAAGGATGATTTGGAATCTAGGAATCACTTGGGTTTGTGATTCAACAACTGGTGATGATGAAGCTAATGTTGGCCTTTTGGAATTATTTTCTATGGTGTTTTAGTATAGTTTTAATTATGAGGCTTCTTGTATTGGAATCCAATAGTATAGTGAGCTTACATCTATTGGTGCTATCTTTCACCTAGGTTGATTTGGGACCCATGGATCATATTTAGTTTCATTTTTGGATCAACATGGTTTTTCGGAAGGCATTAGAATTGCTTGAGGACAAGCAATTTTGGGAAGGGTGGACTGTAATATCCCAATTTTGGCCATACACTCTTCATTGGGATTTAGCCTATTTCTGAGAATTTGTAGGCTACTCGGTTGTGCTAAATCTAGGGTTTCCATTTTCAGTAAGTCCTGCTTCTAGTTCAGTTTAGTTTTTTGTGAGTTTTATTGTGGATTTACTAGTTATAGCAGTTGGTTATTTTTAGTAAGTCATTTTGTGGGAATGGCATCAGCATCAGTTCAACTCAAGTCATCTTGTCCTTCTTCAGTTTCAGTTTGGTTTGGTTATCTACATGGATTAAGTTTTATGCTTAGTCATTTTTATGTTTCTTAGTTGTACCCCCATGCCTAGGAATGATCACTTCATGTTGTTTTCAAAAGGGGGTCATTAAGGGGTCAATGGTGCATTTAATGAATTATTAAATGCTTTATTGTTGCAAAGTGAAGTTGGATGCCTAAAAGAGGTTGATTAATATTTTATTATTTCAAAAAGTGAAATGCTTAAAGTGGCGTCCCTTTTGGAAGTTGAAGTGATTCAAATTATTGGAATTTGAAGAGTCTCTTGTTGCTTCATTTTCCAACTGAAGCCTATATATTGATGTTTTATGATGAGCTTATGCATATTTTTGAAGAGCAAAGTTACACTGCTGGAATGAATCCAAAACCTGGCTAAGGGGAAGCTTAGCAAATTGACTCCATTCTTTGGGCCTAAAACTATGGTTCCCTAGATGGTGGATTGAGAGTGTGCTTCATTCAAAAGTGCACATTGAGCTTCACTGTTGAAGAATTTGATGTATTTTTCAGTTTTTGAGCTTGCTGGTTTGTTCATGGCCGAAGGTGATTTTCATATGCAGTTCTTTGAATTATTTTTTAATTGCACATGGGTATTGGTTCTTTTAGTTTGTATGATTGAGGCATCCCTATTTGTGCAAGATTATAATTTATAATAAAGTGGATGAATTTTAAATAGAGGTCGACCCTCTCTTAGGGCCGTACCATTTCAAGAAGATAGCTTTGAAATTCATGTCTTCTTTTTTGTGTTTGATTTGGCATTAGAGTTTCATGTGAGCTGGTCACCATGTTTCTTGTGATTAATTGTGTCTAATTTAAGGTGATATGGTGAATTATTGTGGAGGTTATGAACATTTGGGTGTTGCGTAGTTGCTGGTTGAAAAAATATAGGTTGTTGGTTTTATATCAGACATAGCTCTTTTCTTGATATACAATACTTTTTCAGCATCTATGCTACTAATTCCATGTGCATTGCATTTGGAGAAGAAAAGAGTATTTTGGAAGAAGATTTGAACAATTTAATGATGACCAGTTGCTGCCTCATCAATGTTTGGTGAAGTGTGGTAAGAGATTTGAACATTCCTAGTTTGTTGCATTTGCTGGTTATGAAAATTCAGTTTGTTGGTTCATTATATCAGATTGAACAAAGTTCAAATTTTGGCTTGTAATTCTGTATTTGTGAAGATTAAAAGTTGGAAGAATCATCTTTGAATTATTTGCATTGGTTATGTTATTATGACACTTGTAAATTGTAGATTTATTTCATTGTAAGGCTATGAATTAGTAGTACTAATCCAGCCATTATTATTGTTGCATTTACTTGTGAATTATAATGCAATACATTAATTAGCCCTGGATGGTTTACCACCAGTGTGGAGAATAAACTTTGTAACTCTCATTGTACCCATTGAAAAGTGGAGAATTCCCACTCAAGAGTGGATGCTCGCCACAGCGGATGAATTAGTTGAATTGTTTGTAGTATTCCCCCCATTGTTTTAGTGATTGAGTGAAAATCTTTATGTTTGGTTCATTGCCTAAGTTCTTTTAGTTTTGTAGTACTTACTCTGCCATATGTTATCACCTTGGCTTCAAAGAGATCTTGTGTGCACATTCTTGGTGTTGAGTTTATTTTGTACTTCTAGTTGTAATCATCCTACAGTTGTTGTGTTATTAGATCCTAGGGATCCTTTGACCATATTCCCTCCCCTCTTCCTTAAGTGGTTTTAGGGTACATTCTTGGTTAGAGTTTTTTTCTGTATCATTTTGGTTTTGGAGCTAACCTTAATGGGTGCGTGTTGCAATTGTAATTGATATGTAAATTAAATAAAAAATTTAAGGGGCTTATTTCATATTGCTATCAAGATTCAACCATTTAGTTTTTTGAGTCAAACTCGTTGACCCATGTTTCATGAGTAGTGGTTCACAAGAACCCATCTCTCATGATAATGAATGGTCCATTCATTATAGAGCCCCTTTAGCTCATCAATTACTAAGTAGGAGATATCTGACATAGTGTGTCAAATTATGATATTGCTATCAAGATTCAATTGTGCAGTTTTTTGAGTCAAACTTATTGACCCATGTTTCATGAGTTGTGGTTTGCAAGAACCCATCTCATGATAATTAATGGTCCATTTGGAAATCATTGCATCTAGGTGATGCTCATAGAGGTAAAGCATTGGACCTTCTTAGGAGGTCACCCATCCTAGTACTACAACTCAAGTGTGCTTAACCATGGATTTTTTCCCAAGGTTAATCCTACTAAGCTTGCAACCCCATTGCAAAACCTTCAGTAATTTTTGTGCCCTCTGAACCATTCATTATAGAGCCCCTTTATCTCATCAATTGATAAATAGGAGATATTTTTCACTATAAACACCTAACATATTCCCGAGGACTATTCATCATCACTAAACCTATCACCCAAATTCCCTAATCGACCAATTTTAACACCTAGGTCTACAATTCGATCACCTAGTCCTAATTAACCTAGGACATATCCCTTTCACCTAAAGTCCACAACTCAATTAAATAACCACCCTTTTCTATCTCCTCACAAATAAATTAATAATTAATTACCTATTTCCCTTTATTATCCACCTCACCCATGTGGCTAAAATAATTAAATATTATTATTATATAACTAAGCTTATATTCCCTCACCACTTTCCAAGAATAATAGGGACCTAAGAACACTTTTCCTTGTGTTCCCACTATTCTCTCAACACATTCCAAGAATATTTGGAACTTGGGAACACATGTCCTTATGGTCACATTATTCTCTCAACACATCCCAAAGTTATAGCCTTCTTAGGTGCACATGTCCCTAATTTCTCTCATTCTCACAATTACTTACTAAATTCGGTAAATTAATCCTAGCCATTTACATTGTAACTACCTTCATCTCCACCCTTCATCTACTCCTAGATCCTAGGGAATTCCTCTCAACCATTCTCCACCCTTGATCTCATAATCAGATCTTGGCCATGAATTCCTCATTCCCAAAATCTATAAATACAAGCATCGTCTTATCTAAATGAATCAATAATCATTCAAGCTAAATATATACTGTCAAAATTGGTATCATTCAAGAAGGAGCATCCACATATCAATCCATCAAGGAGAAAATCAAACCATAATAGATATCACGGTAACATGTTATGTTGATTTTTAATGTTATGCTTTGTTGAATTTCTCTTTTGTGAGCTCTATCTAAGGCTTGTGATGGTTTAGAATAGGTGTTTTCTTCTATTGCATTTGGTTCTATTTTAAATTTTAAATTAGTACTTAGATTTTGGTGAGTCTTTTGGGGAATAGCCCCTTATTTCATTCCTTTTTTTGTTTTTATGTATTTTACTATTGATTTACACTAACAAATTTTACAAGCTTTGGTAGTGAAGTTCTTGCAGGTGTGCTGGAGACAAAAATAGACACCATGATTGTTATCCAAGTTCTTGGGAGACAAAGTTTAATATAAAATATGTAGCATTTTATTGACAATTGTTTTTGAAGTTTTTACAAGTCCGTACCTAGTAATAGCACACAATCCAAGGTAAAATAATTGCTTTAAAATTGCAAAAGCCACACTTTATTGGAAAAAAATTCAAAAATGCCTCAATACTACAAAACCACCTTTCACATAACCAAAACCACACGATTTAAGGAAAAAAACACCTATAAAAATGCCAAAATCACCTTTGAAAGTCTAAAACTGCCCTAGAAAACTCAAAAACCACACATTTATTATTGAAACTATAAATTTACTATGAAAATTGCCCTTAAATTGATGAAAACCATGAATCATAGTGAAAAAATTGCACATTTTAGCTAAACCACCTTCAATATAGTTGAAAACCATTAAAAAAAAATAGTTGAAAACCATGCATTTTTTTTGAAAACCACACATTTTTCTTATAAACTCAAGAATACCTAGGCCGATGAATTTTGGGGTAATTTTTTAATAGATTTTAAACTCATTTGAAATTTTCTCTCATTTAAAATTATTTGAAATTCAAAATTATTTAATTTTGTTTGAAGGCTCAACTTTCAAATTTGCACTCTTTAATTTTACACCTATCGAGCCTATAGTCACATTAATGACCAAGGCTTCATATAAGCCCCTAGTTGCATGTCCTTCTAAGCCCTTGGTCTCATGCAGGATCTTAAAACAAGCCTCCCCACCCATTGCCCAACTTAGCCCTCTAGTGTTCCATTTGCAATCACCTAGGTGAGTAGGAGCCTAACAACCAAGGGCTAAAGCCCTCCTTTCAAACGCCATTCATTTTTTTCAAAAAAACCACTTGATGGTCAAAACACAATAACTTTTATTCTACAAATAAGATTTTCAAACTTGAATAGGCATTGAAAATATGGTTCTATAACAAACGTCGTGGTGCAAGTGATATTTTCAAATATTGATCCAATATTCAATTATTCTTGTCTGAAGCCATGTTTGCATTTTCAAACTTCATTTGGTCATAAATTTTGCACTTTTTATCAATTTTTAGTGCATTTTTCAAAACTTATTAGAAAAATTCCAAAGAATCTTATTTTCTAGTTTATTTTCCCATATGACTTATTGTTTTTTAATTTTTCATTGACTTTTGTATGTAGATCTTGTTGTGATTTGAATATTTCAAATCTTAAAAACTACTAACTCAAGTGGTTTTTACAGGACATTTGGTTGAAGAAATTGATTATAGACCTTTCATTTTTCTATGTGCTTTGTCTGCTTTTTGTTTTCTCACTTTGTGATTGGGTTAAAACTTACTTCACATTTTGATTTGGGATAATAATTAACAAGTTTCTTTTAAACCTCAAACACACTTATGTATGCTCTCCTCTCACACCTTAGGATGATCTTGAGGATCAAAAGTAAGTGTTGTCTTGATTTTATTTTTAGGAGGCCTTCTTGGGAATTTCATCACCCTAAGAGATGACCTCAACTATAATGTTTTGAAGGAGTATAAATAGTATGGATGAATTTAAAGACATGCCTCTTGGAGGTTGTTTGTTTTTCATTCAGACTAAGCCCCCAAGAACTTTATACCTTGTGAAAGTGAAGGAGAAAGGTGGGTTACCCTCTTCTCCCAATTATTTGACTTTCTTGCATTTTCAAATTCATATATATTAGGCCTCACATACCCTTGTGGTATTTAGAGGATACCCCTAGATAAGCCTTGTATATCCTAGTTTAAGACCTTTCATCCATTGCATAATTGTGGTACAAGGTACAATATCATGCCTAAAGGTATTTTCCATGTACCTTCTTGTGTTGAGATAGTATCTATTCCTTAATTGGGCCTTGTCCTTTAGGCATGATATTGTACCTTGTACCACAATTATGCAATGGATGAAAGGTCTTAAACTAGGATATACCCTAATTATCCACTCACTTAAAGGTTTTTTATTGTATGGACCCACATTAAGTTAACACACCTATTTTTGAATAAATATAGGATTTCTATTGTGTCTTCTTATTTGAGTGTTGTAAATACCAAGTGCTCATTTGTAAACTGTAATGTCCCCAAATTTGGAAAATCACTAATGCTTCCCTCACTTATAAATTTCAAGTGATCACTTGGGGTTTGGGAATGTTTATGGTTTGAGTAAGCCCCTGCAAAATAGAGTTAGAGAATATTTACAAGACAATATTAATTGGGACATGTAAGGAAAACAAAGAAAGTAGGGTTAGTGATACAACTACCTATCAAGACATGCAAATATGTTAGTAAACATTCATAAATAAAGACAATATCATATTATAAATATATATTGGAATTCTTTAGGTTTTCTAATTCATTCTTCTTGGATCAAAATGATCTCATAGGGTGTCCAAGAAACCCTCTACCCTAGGCCCGAGAGCAGTACACCCATCTTGGCCCCATGTATACCTAGTGAGGTGTCCTATTATTGTTTCCCCTCATCATAACCATTATTGCTCAATAAATTATTATGTTGGGACTTTGAGGGTGCAAAGTTACAATAAAGTGTCATGGAAATCATACCTTTTGATCCCAAGAGTAGTACACCCCTCTTGGCCCACATGTGGCAAGCCTCAACCATCCACCATGGGGTGGTGTACTTAGAGGGTGACCCCAATGTTGTTTCCCCTCCTCGTAGGCCCTCAACTCCCTTCATCATGGCTAGTTGTCATAGTCAAAAACTATGAACATTATTCTATAGTGTAGACATCTAAATTCTATTCTTACATATTAAATCAATGATACAAATTCATCATTCATATTTAGCAAATATTGGTAACTCAGATTTATGCATATGTACATACTATCATTGTTATGACCAATAAATGTTAGATCTTCTGCAAACATACTATGTATACCAGAATTAAACACATATCATGCTCATTTTTAGTTTATATTATATTCACAAATATATCATATGAAGCATACCTTTGTTTGGCTAGCACTAGAGTCTCAATAGAATCGGGTTTTCCTTCAGCACTGTCTAGGTGTAGAAAATGTGATTAATTCTTTATTGTGTGATGTTTTTTTCCTTTACCTTGCATTGATTTCCCTTTTATCCCTTTTTGTTGTGGACATGTCTCTTCAAAGAGGCATTTCTTTGCTTGAATCGCTTCATACATGGGGCGGCTCCCTTCATTTATTAGTTAATGGTGTACATTTTGGGTTAATCAACCCTTTCCTTATTTTATATGATATATAGTTGCCTTGGTTTATATCAGGTATTTTATGACATCTATGAATTGTATTTTTATCAAATATTTAAATCTTATCTATGATAATCATGTCTAAGGAGAATAATTATAATGGTATTTATAATTATATTTAATTTGAAATTGCTTAAACTTAAATTATTATTATTTTTATTTGTACTTTGGTATATATTTGAGGTTATTAATTCGAGGGACATAACATAAACCTTCACTACTAAGTTTGTTTCAAATACAATTTGAAGTATTTTTTCTTGTTTGAAAACATTACCTATTGGTATCCTTTTGAAACATAAATGTTGAATACAAAGCTCTTAATAACCATAATTTAGTGGAAAACCTCCTTGGTCATCACAAAATCATTGCCCAAAATCTCCCACATCAACCACATACCTTGTCCATTTTACATTTGGTCAAACTTAACCATATCCCTAGTCCTTAATCCATTGTCTGCACATTGGCTTATCCCATTATCAAAACATTCACAACATACCTTTGAATACAAGTTACACATCCTTTTGGGTGATCCCACAATACTAGTTTACAATTTTTGGCCAAACTGGACACTGAACTAATTTTTTTTAACTAAATCTTCACTTTCGAGCATCTATAGATGCTAAACCATGAGGAATTTGAAGATGATGCAACTAGTGATTTGTGACATTTTGTTTATAGATTCTAAATATATATTATTTGAAAATTTTGGAATCAAATTGCATTTCTTTCTCTATCTCTTTCAAAAGCTAGTTTTTAATAGTAAACACCATTTTTAAAGAGTGATGTGTACTTGCTAACACAACTTTTTTCTATGAAGGATAAAATTCTAATCCTTTCAAATTTAGATTTATAACTATGATATCTAATGCATGCAATTGGTTTCATCGTGTTTTATTGAATATTTTTTTCTTAATTGAGTTTTGAAGTCAAACCAGTTACAATGCAGACATAGGTTTACTTGCTAACACTTAACGTTTTTTGTATATATCAAAATTATTTTTATTTTTTTGGATCAAGGACATCAATATCTAGTGTATAGATATTTTTTAGATTTTTTTTATGATCTGCCATTTTTCCACATGTGCAAAACAAAGAGCTTGATTTTTAGTGAAAAACCTATGATTAATTAAACTAAAAAAATACATAATAAAACCAAAATATATTAAAATTATATTTTATGGATAGCTCGTTCTAAGGACTACCATCATCCAATTGTGTTTGCGAAGTTTCCTCCATTTTCATCCTCAACTCGAGCTTCAAAAGGAAAAATTTTGCAAAAATTTGGTAGAAGAGGGGGAGAAGGGAAAAAAGGGGGATTTGAGCGAACCCCCCTTAACCCCTTCGAGTGAAGGGGGGTTTGCTCGAATCCCCCTTGTTTTGAAAATTTCCTTTGTTTTCATTTAGGGTATGTGCAGGATCATCGTGCAAAAAACAGGCCCTTAAGTGGCAAAAAATTCAGAAAAATCAGTGTTAGGCAACTTGACGTAAACATTTGAATAAGTTATCTATATTATTTCAAAAATATGTAAGAATAGAATTTATAGAAAATTGAATGTAGTTTCTAAAATACTAGGTTTATTTGAAAATAAATAAAATCTATTTGGTGAAAATTTGAAATTTCAATGCAGAGTACTTAAATTTCGGGAAAAAATAAGAAGTAGGTGTCTCATAACACCCTAACCATAATAAAATGATAATATTTTTTGTAAAATTTTATATATAAGTAGAGGACTCATGTCGGATGTGATGCATATTTTTTTGTAATTTTTTTCCAAGTAAATAATTAATTATGAATTTTTATTACAACTTTTAGAAAATATAAAAACTCATCTGTCTGACCACCTTAACTTGGTCAAAAATTCATGAAATTTAATTTTTTTTTTAATCCTATAGTATGTGAAGCATAGAATGTGACGCATATTTTGGATTCAAAAAATATAATACCGTTGAAAGTTATAGATGTTTTTCAATCAGCATATCGATAAGGACTTTAGTCGTAATTCTAATAGAAAATGAATAATAATTATTTATTAAATTCAAATTAAATCATAATTTATATTTTTGGAAAGCTGAGAATCTCCTCTAAAATGATTTTCGTTTCATTAATTTTGGGTGAAAAAAAAGTCGTTAGCCACATACCCTCATAATATTGCCACTTTTTGGCGCACCATGATCCTGCGCATACCCTTTACAAAAATGTGCCAAAAAATGATGACATCACAAAATGGGTTCGCTTGAATGGGGGTTCGAGCAAACCCGTTTTTGGGTTCATGCGAACACCCCCCTTTGAGTGAACCCATAAAAACCAAAAAAAAAAATCTTTGGAGAATTTTTGCAATTTTCCTTCCTCAACGGAATTGTAAACCATTATTGTGGGTTTACCCTTTTGCCACTCTTTATCCCCTTGGTCATATAATCCTACTCATCTTTTAGTCACATCCAAAATCTTTGGAAAAATTAGGATATTAGATTGAATCCTCGGATATCATTATCATCTTTTATCCACAATCCTCATATCATCATTATCTTTTATCCATATCATCCTTATAGTCCACACCCATCATTAATACAAAATCATTCCTTGGTCATAGTTGAAAGTGTCACTTTTGGATCTCTTAAACAAAATCATCACATCAACTAAATTTTGAGACCTTTAATCATCCTAAGGCTCATTGTTTAATCTTTGAAAACTCTACACCAATTCATAGATTCCAAAATGAAACTCATAATAAAATTATTCTTAAGATTCAAGTGTGTAGACTTAAACTATAATCCAAGTTTAATGAGTCAAATCCACATAGTCCACCTAATCATTTATTTCAATCCTTGGGGTTGTCCTAATCATCTAATTTATCCATCCTCATATTACATACAAGTCATCTATCAAGTCCACTTGGGTCATCCTTTTGTGGTGCAGGGGCACCTTATCAAATTTTGCCTCCATGTGGAAAATTGGTTCAATTTTCTTGTTTCACCTTTTTTTTGAGTCATTTCTTATTTTTGGGAGGTCATTTGATGTGTATTTGAGTCCAATATTGTAAAAGTGCAATAGTTGTGAACATAATTTGCAAAAATGTAAAAGTTGTATAAAGCAACATTGAGAAGTTGAAAGGTAACTTTAGTGGTAGGCATTGATAGGTGATTAGGAAGTAGTTATAAGTTAAAAATTTAGTTGTAAATTACTTTAAAAATGCCATTGTACATTTATAATTGTGTGGGTGATTGATATGTGAAGATTGAATAAAAGGAACCTTTGTTTTTAAGCATTTTCTTTAGAAATTATGTATTTCTAGGCTCTGTACAACTTTGTACGGGGTTGACAAGCACATGATTAAATGGTTTTAAATGGTAATAGGCTCAATCAACCTACCAAACTCAATTTTTTTCATGTGCATTGGTTTTTTTTTGAGCAAGATATTTGTAATTTCTTGAAAATTGGTGAAACCCTGGTTTAGGGTAAACAACATGCAATCAAAATTAAGTTTCTCTCATTTTACTTGGTGGAAAATCTTAAAATTTGGCACATAGGATTGCTTTTGTATACTCTTTCATATTCCAAAGATTTAAGGTTGAAGATAATGGTTGGCATAAGAAACAACAAAGCCCTAGTATTGTTTTTGTATAAGAATCTGGTAACTACCTGAGAACAATGAGAATTCATGAGTTTGAATGGGGTTTTTGAGTTTCTCTTGAGCACATTTGGTTAGAATATTTCCTTGGGTGTATGGTGATCTCTCTTTTTTTTTATGACTTGATGAAATCATATGGTTGTGAGTCATTTTATTGGATTGTCTTGTTGAGCAGACTGGTAAAACAAGGTTTTATGGAGTAAACACTTAGAATTTGTCAAAATGTGTATGTAAGTGGACTTCTGATGGACCTTTAACCTTTAATAGACTAATATTGATGTGTTTCAAGCATTGTTTAGGAGAATTTGGGTGTGGAATCATCATATCCAATAAACCCCATTTGGGTGTGAAGGCCTAATTAGGCCTAAACCAGGCTGAGATAGTCATTATTTAATCAAATGTTCCAAAGGACCTAATGTCCATTTTATAATATGTTTAAATAAACAATAAAAATAGGATTCTAAATGGGTGATTAGTCTAGGATTTCAGTGAATACTTTGGTAGAAAAAGTTTGACAGACCTCTTGGTGGCCTAAAAAGCATTGGGCAGTGTGTGAAGCAACCATAACCATATTGTGAGATCAATGAATTTTAAGTATTTTATGTGGAACTGGTCATGTTGTATTTTCTATTTGAAATTTTTCTCAGATGTTGAGTTAGAAGTTTTTCCTTGTAAAGAAAAGTTGAGGTTTGTGAACAAAAAGTGTCTATGTTGCACATTAGAGACAATCCATTTTTGTGAGTTCATCTTATTTGAAAGGTTTGAATCGATAACTAGTTTGATCCATATTATTTGAAGTTGTTAAAGGTGTTGTGTGGAATATACATGTGGTTTGGGCCTTATACTTAGTTTGTGAGCTTTGAGATCAAAGATTTAGTGAAGGGAAATGAGTCCTAATTATAAGGACATGAAAGAAAATGTTTTGAGTTTTGACTAATGAGATTGAGTGAGTTGTTTCTTCCTTTGATCTTGCATCATTTTGATATAATCACCATAATTCAAATCAATCCAAAATCCAAATCATGCCAATTCTGAAAATCTAAGAACCTAACTAAATAATGGATCCATATCCCACACCAACAAATTCCAAGTTACTCATAATAAAAGCAAGCCCAAATACCATAATCAAAACAAGAAAATAGATCATAATCAAAGGAAAATCCAATACCATGAACCCTTCAGTTGAAATCATTTTAAATCATTTTCCCACATCAAGCCACATGCAATAATGGAATTTTCCATCAACAGAAGTATGATCCTTATGATGATTCTAGGATGGTCTTTTCTACCAACCTGAATATGATCCTTATGATGATGATGATGATGATGATGATCTTGTTTATCAACCTGAATATGATCCTTACAATGATGAGGATGATCTTATCAATCAACCTGAATATAACCCTTATGACGATGATGGTAAAATTGTCCAAGAAACCATTGATGATATCCTTATGGATTGTCTTTTCATAGATTCCATACACCCCACCATCAATTCCCATATCCCCCAAAACCAAGACCTCCCAATCACTAGCAACCTCATGAACCAACATCACACATCCATTGCTCATCCTTATCCCACCTTTGGCAAGGACAAAATCGTAGAACAATTTCCACCATCATGATCATCTCCATTGTGAGAAGATGGAAGGTCGAGGTGTCTACATCCCATTTTTATAGAAGTGTCATAAGCATCACATCATAATACCTCATGATCGACATGTTATACACCCATAGTAACCCCACATCTCTCAATTTTCTTGCCTCTATCGGTGATATCATATCAACATGCTCATGAAGATGTGAGAACATAAAACCCCTTGAGTGCTCCCGCATCTCTAGATGTACTTGCCAATCAAAAATACCTCTCATCAACTCCTTCAACATCACCAAATTGACATAAATCAAAATCAACAAGTCCCATGTTAGAACTCCTATACTGGGGCGCCCCACATTGGACTAGTGCACCCAATCAAGACTGAGGCACCTAAGCTAGAATGGAGAGCCCTCAGTGGACTAGGACAGCCAATATGGACATGGGCACCCCTTATTTTCTAAATCATCATAAAACAATTATACAAAAGAGTTCCTAAATGTGCTAGAAGGAAAAACATGACTTGTTGAGCTTGTGTGCAATCCTTGTACGATGTGGTCTCTTAAGGCCTACAATTTGGGTGCACAACATAGTTGTAATTGTGACATATTTGCTCTTGAGGACACTCGGACCTAGTCAGGACACTCAAATTGAAAATTCAAATTGAATGGTAAAAAAGTTAAATTTTTTTTACTACTTATAGTCAAAACAAGTCGTGAAACATATATTTGTAATCCCTTCTCTTTCCATTAAACCAATCTTCATTCAAATAATCACAAATTGGGCTTGCAAACTCTAATTTTTGTGGTTGTTATATTGGAATCATAGTTCCACCCTCATTTTTATTCAATGCTTTTCCTCTCAATTTTATATGTATAAATGATCGTATTAAAGAAATTTTCATCAAAACCTTAAAAACAATTTGACGTGGAAAGATTTCCACCCTATTTATACATCCACAAAGCAAGAAAAAATAAGAGGCAATACATCTACCCTTGAATTTCATTCTTCTTAGAAGTTTCTGGACTAACATGTTGGAACACAACAGTCTACTGAGAGGGGGCGAATCAGTAGATATTCAACTTTTTAACCTTTATCACTTGGTGCAAATTAAATATTTAAATTCTTAATGTGTAGATAGAAAATTAATAAGAAAATGTTCATGACATAGCACACATGCAATCGTCACATAACACCAAATGTACGTGGAAACCCAAAGTTGGGAAAAACCACGGTGAGAAATGCTCCTAGGATCTATTGTCCTAATCTAACCTCACAATGAAAATCTATTACAATGATTTTAAGGGAACCAACCCTAAGGAGACATCAATCCCCTAGTTTTAGGAGAACCCACTCCAAGGAAGCACCCACTCCCTAATATGAACACCTACCCAAATATCTAATGGCACCCACCAATTAGATTAACAATAAGATATATGACAATTTGTTTACAGTTCTATGTTGCAACCTATTTGCAACTGCACATACATGTGTATTACACTCTGCAATTCTCCTTTGGTTGTTCACTTCAGCTCACTCTTTTATAGTACCTCTCTACTCTTCTCTACACCTTGCTTGAGGATATGTCCAAGATCATGATGGGCCAAAAGTGGCGATATGATGGGTATGCGGTTGACAACTTTTTTTAAACACAAAATTGATGAAACAAAAAGGGTTTTTAAAGGAGTTTCTCAGCTTTCCACCAATATAAATTATGCTTTATTTTGAATTTAATAAATAATTATTATTCATTTTCTATTTGAATTATGACTAAAGTTCTGATTGATAGGCTAATTGAAAAACATCTATAGCTTTCAAAAAATATCACACTTTTTGAATCCAAAACATGCGTCACATTCTATACTCCACATACTCTAGGATTAAGAAAAAAAGAATTGAATTTCATGAAGTTTTGACCAAGTTAAGGTGGTCAAACATATGAGTTTTTTATATTTTTTAAAAGTTGTAATAAAAAATTCATAATTAATTATTTACTTGGAAAAAAAATTACAAAAAAAATGTATCACATTGGGACATGACTCCTCTACTTATATCTAAAATAAATATATAAAAAAATATTATCATTTTATTTTGGTTAGGGTGGTCAGACAAACACCTACTTATTTTTTCCCTGAAATTTAAGTACTACTGCATTGAAATTTCAAATTTTCACCAAATGGATTTTTTTTTTTTTAAAGATAAACCTAGTAGTTTAGAAACTACATTCAATTTACTATAGATTCTATTCTTTCATATTTTTGAAATAATATAGATAACTTATTCAAATTTTTACTTTAGGTTACCTAACTTTGATTTTTCTATTTTTTTTTCCATTTAAGGCTCTGTTTCTTCCATGATGATCATGCACATACCCTTGATCTATATCTATAGTTTTCTTAGCAACACATGCCCTTTTTTGTAATACACCATATTGAATGAGAAAAATCGAAACAAAAACAACAAATACAATCAAGGGGTTTTACCCTGAATGTAAATCCAAATTTGAATTCCTAATTTTTGTTTGGTTTAGCTTAATCAGGAATAGTGCATTCTTTGTCTGTAACAACGCTCTCTGCACTCTGCCACTCCAAACCCATTTTCTACACTATCTTCAATACTAGTAGACCCTTCACACACACTAAGACAATTTTTTGTCTTTATTTTCTTCACTAATCTGTAATGCATTCCTTGAGTTATGCACCACCGACCAATGCATCTCAATTCTTCTATTAGGGTTTTCTTTCATCCTTCTTCAGGAAGAACTCTCTGCATCAAGCCATATCCATATTAATTTTTGTTGTAGAGAGTTCTAAAATTATCAATCTACAAACTCTAAGATCAAATACACAATTGATGTATTCTTTTGTTCATTAGATTTGAACCCAATCTCTGTTAACTTAACACTCCGTGTTGTCGTTCTATGACTCAAATCACCAATTAAATCAATTTTTGGAGCAGGTAGACCAATTAATCCCATTCTTCCAGTCAGCTACTAGTCAAAGCCTACGTACATGGACATAGCCATTTGAAGCCTTCACCTTCAAATCTTGATTGTTGATTATGTTTCTACGTGCCATGATCCATGGTTCTTTATCATCAACCTTTAAAACACTACCATTATATGAGACTTCCCTTACATATCAACCATTGATCTTATTCTGTCACCGCTCATTGCCACATCATAGAGACCAAACAATTGCTCACTCTAAAGAATATAGGTCAAATCAATAAAATTTTGTCGGAGTATCAAAGAGACTGCTTACTTGATTCTACCGATATTTTACCTTCTCCTCAACCTGCTGCATGTCTTCCATATGTGGGGTCCACTTAACTAGGTCATTTCCATGCAATTCACAACAAGGATGTGAATTTACTATCGAGCAATTGCCAGCCGCCATCTGTCCTTATCTATCATCATCCATTGTTATCACCTTTCAATCAGGTCCCACCATATCGACACTTTGAAGAGATCAAAGCATCTATTTCATCGATAAGCATGTATCTCCTTAATAAAGTAATCCTACCCCTGTATAGATCCACCATGTCAGCATTTCAGAGAGATGCAAAAGAAACTCCCAACGAAACAGAGTTGTCACATCGACATTCACAGACTCCCCTAATAAAATATTATTTAGAGGCCGAAGTCTCCATCTTACCGATATTCAACCTTCACATCAATGAAGTTATTGCGATGTTGAAGAGACATCCTGTACACTTCCGTCAAAAAATATTTGTTTGCCTGATGAACCTTACGACCATGACATCCACTCAAAGCTATATCGAAGAGACTGAGAATTAAGTCTCATCGAAGAACAATTGTCAACCTGATGAGGACTTGTCCACCAATTTAGTAAGTTGTCATCGTAGTGTCGAAGAGACACTAAAGCACTTCCTTCTGAAAATATGAAGTCTCCCTGATGGTTTCTGAATGTATAAGGTCTTGAATGTGCACGATAACATCATGAACCTAGGGTTTAATAGATAAACCCTAAAAACACTTGCGAGCAACAAGAATTCTTTCTGAGTAATCAACACACCATTAGGACTTGCAAATTGCACCCCTGTAAAGCTCTTGATAAAATAATAACGAATTTGGCCTCTGTTTCACCACCGATCTCACCTTTGGACATCAATGACAACAATATGCCAACATAACACAAATTTGTTTATGTTTGCAAGATGATTTTAGATTTCTAACAAGTTGGTTTTGTAGAACGTGGTTCCTAACATTGCATTTTTATAGGTTACTATGTTGGGGCTTCATTCTCTCAATTGACAATTTTCTATGTCCTCTATAGTATCTTTTTGGGTATCATTTTTCATATGTTTTACTTTCATGTACTTTAGCTTGCATATGCATGTAGTGTCATATGACGCTAAAGTGGGGGCTAATTGTAGCATTGAAAATTGTGCTCCTTAAGGGTGAAAGCACAATTTCACACTTTATTTGGTGCTTGCTTTGATGTCAACTCCTTTTATGTATTTTGGGGACACTCTCTAGCCTTGAACTTACCTCCCAACAAGAGACTGTGTTAAAATGACTCTAAAAGCACCTTCGTCATAACATTAGACCCTTTTAACTTCAACGAGTGCTCAAATTTTGGCTAGGTCCTAAGTCAAGGAACCTTGAACTTGTGTTCCACACTATGAAAAGTGTTGCAAAACACCTAGACATGGGTGTTGGGGCATCTTATTCTAAGTATTTTTCCCAAAAAAGCAAGTCACAATTTAGGATTTTCCTTTGTCTTGCATGATGTGAATTCAATTTTGAGATTTGGTGGTAAATTATTCCCCAAAATTCAAATTTAAATGAGATAGCCTACACTTAAATTGATTCTATATCTCCTTATTTAAACATGAAATATCATTGTAAAAGAGACAATCATAATTACATCAAAGTTCTACCTAAATTATCATTCTATTTTATAGATTTATTAGTAGGATTTAAGATTTATAAAGTTGTAGACAATGATTGGAGTTTGAATCCAATAGAATAACAAGTTGGAATCTAGGGTATGTGAATCATCTTGGCATCTCTTAAGCACCTAATTACTTGATTTTTAGCAAGTTTTCATCTTCAGACTTTGATCACCTTGTTGTCCTAAGTGAGGTTTTTTAACATATTTGCTTCCTTAAGTGTTTGACTTTCTCTTGGGTTGGATCTTTCATTTCCATGATTGTGTCATATAAGAATCCTCTTTAATATATTTGAGTAGGGATTTTATCATTTATTTTACATGTTATTGCTCATTATAGCCTTAGAAACACTTAAAGTTCAAAGCACACACTTTAATCTATCATCAAATCAACTATTCATGTAGGTAGAAATACTAAAATGGGTGTTTGACTAATGCAAACTCCTTATAACTAGTCTTAGACACACTTTATTATTTAGAGATTTGTCATCTTTGCACTTGAACCTGTATATCCAAAGAATGGGGGTTTGACCCATGCAAACTCCTATAAATTATGAAATTTATAAGCTATGTTTTACAAGTTCAAGTGTGAAGTATGAAAGTGCAAAGCAGACCTATAACTTGCAAATCTAGATATGACTTATCAAAAGATCTCATTTTCATACTAGGGTGTAGAGTTCCCTAGTCCAACTATTTAAGGCTCTTCTTAATATTGTAGGTGTCCCTCTACCTGCTCTTTTTGGATCTCCAACTTTTTTGTCAAATTATGTTTTTGTTTAGGCAAGTAATTTGTTTTCTTAGATTAGGGATTCATAATAATAAGGTTAATTAGATCATATTCAATCAATCTCTTTTATTTGCAACAAAGGAGCTGAACCTATGGCATATTGGCTCTCCTTTGAGGTAGCTAGCTAATTCTAACACCCTTGTTGGTTTGAGCTCAAATGTTAGGCCAATGAAGGATTGATCTATGTTAATCTACTAGTTAGTTCTAGGATCTTGCTTCTAATAAATTTACCCATACTTTTTTTTCTCATAATTAGGTAGAGGTTAATTTTTTAAAGTGTTATTTGGAGAGGTTGTGCTACAATTTAATGGCTATTCTTGGTCTTAGCTTGTGGATTATGAGGAAATTCCTTTTCATTGTATGTGTTGTTTCGCTATTGAGCACTTGGCTTGTAATTGTCCTCATGGTTCCCGTAAGTTGTCTTCTCCCACATGGTGGGAAAATGTTCTTCTTGACTATCTTATTGTGTACCTTGAAAATTCTATACTAATAGTAAAGATTTGGAGATTCACTCATCACTTTTTGAGTCTCCTCCTCCTCCTGCTTAGTTGACTAATAATTTTACTGTACAAAATTCTATTTCTCCTATTATTCTTGATGCTCTAGTTCTAGACAAGGTTTTTTCTTCTCCACCTTGTTCTTAGATATTGGTATTGTTTTGTTAGATAGTTCCTCTGAGGGGGCCTCTCTCCCCTCTTGTCTATTGGATGTAGATTTGGTTGATGACTCTTCTTGGAAAGTTGTACAATGAAGGAAGAAATGTCTTCCTAAGATGGACTCTATTTTTCATGCCAAGCCCTTGGGTGTGAAGTTGTTGGGAACAAGCTCTGGTTTAACTTCACTTGTTTCTCTTTGGTTTGTTGTTTCTATGTTGTTTCTTCTTTTGCCCTGGCCTTGTGGCTAATGTTTCTATTTTGTAATGGGTTCAAGACACTTCCCTACTTATTTTATGAAAAATAAAATCCTTACTAGCATCCCAGCTCAATTGATTATTGCACTTCAAAATAAAGCAAAGAGTTTGCCTCAATTTACCAATCCCAAGGTTTATCTACCACTAGAGATTTCCAAGAAAATATGTTATGACATAGCTAGAAGTGTTCTATAAATATTTTGGTTCCTTCATTCTACTATGCAATGAAGTGATTTAAGTATATAGAACACTTGTAACTATGCCATGACATATTGACTTTCCTAAGAGACAATGAATTCTTCATTGATTGCTTTGCTCACGGGTGGTTACTATTTGAAGAGTCATGCCTACAAAAAAATAACCCTTTTTGTAAGTCGCAACCCTAATTTTTTCTCCATAGAGTATTCATGTTGAGCTCATAAAAATGTGAGAGGAAAAATTATGATGATTATCAAGCTTTGAGAAATTCAATCCATGACATTGATCAAGCAAACCCTAATACTGCTAGTTGCAGATGACAAAATACTACCATAACATGAAACAAAGAAAAATGAAAATATGGATTGTTGACAACATTAACAAGCCCTACATATTTCGATTTCAAGGGCTCTTAGGAGGCCCATAATGCTTAAACTTGCACACATGATGTGAACAAACCATACACAACCTACTCATGCATCCATACGCACCCACCAAGTAACCCTCGAAATAAACACACAACCCATTATGAAGACAAGTCCATAATGCCCTATACATTAGAAAGTAAGCAATTTTTTTCCTCTACTCCTTCATCATTTGTCAATTTTTTTTTCTCCTATTTCATAAATCGAAAATGCTAAAAAGACCCTCGCATAAGCTTCTGCCTATACTAGTAAGTCTAACAAGACTCTCAAGAGTTATTCTTAATAAATTAAGTACTGATTGACGCCGAACGAGGTGATTAGGCGTTAAAACTCTCTGTTCTAAGGAGTAAGCTGAGACATATCAGTAGAGATGGAGGGGAAGGCGAGGTTTAATAATGGCTTCCAATGGAATTGATTTTGACATAGTGAGCCCGATCCCCTCTGTCATGTCAATTACAGTGCCCTCTGGAACAAACCACTCGAAGCTCTGAAGCAGCCGCCCCAATGTATGGGTGACCACAATCAATGCCGAAGGCATGCCCGGGCACATTCTTCTCCCTGAACCAAACGGAATCAATTCAAAGTTCTGCCCTTTCAAATCAATCTCTTTGCTGCTGTTGAGAAAACGTTCGGGATCAAATTCCGTGGGACGCTCCCACACGGCCGCGTCCTGCTGAATTGCCCACACATTCACTAACAGTTGCGTTCCTGCGGGAACATGATATCCTCCAACAGTGCAGGCCTCGGTAGATTCATGAGGGACGAACACAGGTCCCGGTGGATAAAGCCTGAGAGTTTCTTTCACAATTGCCTGCAAGTATTTCAGCTTGTGCACATCTGATTCCTCCATTAATCAGTTTCGTCCGACATGTATGTCGAGCTCTTGCTGGGCTTTGCCCAAAATATCCGGGTGCTGTATCAGAGCTGAGAGTGCCCACTCGATGGTCGCAACAGATGTTTCAGTACCTGCAGTAATCAATCCCTGCAAAACAAAAACGACAAATCTCGTAGGTAAGAGCTTGAAAAGCGTGGTCAATGTATGCGCTGTCTATGTAGAGACTGATTTCTACATAAACAACTCGTGCCTTGACCAGAAGGCATTATGGAGTCCCCTATCCATGCAATTGACTATTTAAATTGAGCCTTTAAATAGTGGCTTGACCACAAGATAGTAACTTTTTAATACAAATTATAATAAAGAAGATTTCACAAACATACAAAATAATGTAACAGAAAGTGATAAAACAACATACTATGGCGTTGGCTTTCACCACATCGTCGTTATTGTCAGACTGGATTTCATGGTTGTCTGTTGCAAAGATGAGAACATCAATTAAGTCTCGAGCCTGCACACCTCTCTTCTCTCGGTGATCGTCGATCAATTTCATCATAAACACATCCAATTTCTTCTTTAGATTCTTCATAGAAAACTCTATTCCCTGTAGATCGATCCACTTGAGAAACGGCAGGTAATGAGCGATATCAAATGCTCCAAGTAACAAAATAAATTCTTCCAACAAATTCTTAAAGTGCTGCGCTTCTTGGAAATCTTCAGAACTGAGATCTGGCGATAATCTCTTGTTGGCAACTATTCGCATCATGACATTATATGTGAGATCAGAGAGCCCCGTCTTGATAATCACTGGATTCATCTCTCGCTCCCAACTCTCGAACAGCGAACGGATGAGAGTGGAAATCTCATCTGTGCGAACGTGCCTGAAGGATTCGACTCTGTTTGCCGTAAAGAGCTGAAGGTTGCAAAGCTTTCTGATGTCTCGCCAGTAGGAGCCATAAGGAGCGAAACCGAAGCTTTTGAAATCATACCCAATATGCTTTCCTATAGACAGAAGTGGGCGCGAAGCAAAGGCTTTGTCATTTGTTGTAAAGCACTCTTTTGCGAGAGCTGATGAAGCGATGACCAAAGCTGGGCGGAGGCCAAGTTGCAGATGCATGATGGGGCCATAGCTCTCTGAAAGCGAGGATAGAGTTCTATGAAAGGGTTGTTTGCTTCTACTAAGAAAAGGAAGATGCTCAAGTATTGGCCACGATGGAGGCTGCGGTGGCTTTGCCTCTGCCGCGCTATTATTTCTACGTCTGACAGAGTTTGCAATTAGCCAAAGTGAAGCCAGTCCTACAATAAGAACAATAATGAAAGCTGCTTCTAACGCCATAACTGATGGCCTACATAACCTCCTGCCAAGGCATGTTTTAATAGAGAGCACTTGCCATGTTCCTGCGTTATTTAAATAATATACCATTACATTGTTGACGGAAAATTTTAACGTGCCATGACTGGTTGTTGTAACAACTACAGTAAATAAAATAGAAGATCTGGTCAAAGTTTGCAATCAAAGACGGGCGTACAACATTTAAAAAGTAAGTAAACCAGTACTTACTAAATCGTTCATATGCAATATTAAATTTATTTCTACGTACTGTACTTAAAAATGTGATGTTATAAGGATGTAAAGCATGTAAGGATACTGTTTTATTATGGCAGTCCGAATCCTCTTCTCTCTATATATCCCTGATCTCATAGAATAGTAATAGTTTATTTTAGTTTGTTTGGGCTTTAAGTTTGCTCCCCATAGATTTCGACTCCACTCCCACGTTTTAGTTTATTTTGGAGGTAATATATTTTTTTTCTGTAGATTAATCTCATATTTTCATGTGGTAATATTTAAATTTAAGTAGATAGCGTGTTCACATGAAAATTTAAAATTGTGAGAAAAGGATAATTTAGAATCTTTCCTTATTTTAGTGAAGTACCATTGCTTAGGAATTGAAAATAAGTTGTGGAAAGAAAGAGGGGACTATAAATAAACAATTGCATATTGAGAAAAATGCCACATAGCTCCATGCATTTTTTACCTCCTTTTCATTTGCCTTCAATTTCTCTTTTCAAAATTTACCTTAAAAAATAATATTTATACTATAATTTTTTTATATATATTTAAAAAATCAAATTTAAGATGATTAATAAAAATAAACATCAAAATTAAATACTCATGGGGCCACTAGCTCCACAATTTACTCCTAAAAAAAAATGAACAATGACTTAGCCAAAAATAAGCTAAACAGTTGTCCTAAATATACCTTAAAAGAAATGTAAAATAACCATATTTAAATGTAAGGAGAATTTTTTAATGTGATATTTCAATTTTAAATAAATTTCCCATAAATAAATAGTTTTAAAAGTTTATTTTAAATAATAAAGTTGGGAATGATAAATACATCAAAATGAATAACTAGTTTTAGAAATTAGTTTAAATAATAAAATAATTTTGTTGAAATCTTCCAATAGATGATGATTTGTTAATATTGAAGAAATATAAATGAAGATTAGATACATGTCATGAAATTAGTGAAATAATTGTTTGTTGACATAGATCATTTTATTAATTATGGAATCGATCTTGTAAATATAAATCATATGTCTCATGGATATGAATTATGCCTCAAAATAGAATCTCTTTTAACTTTCAAGATGTTGTATATAGCTAGTCCTTTCTAGTTTGCATGTGGCGTGGATAGTTACTCTTTTTTGTCAAACTAAATAAGGACACTAATTTAAAAGCTCGATAAAAGATCACAAACAAGACTCTCAAACATGCAAGATGCCATAGATGATTGTGCAACACAAATATTAGATGCTGTAAGACAACCACTATAAATATGTTTAGAAGTGATAAGGGTGGTCTCCACCCAACACACTCACAACAACAAATTATCATATTCAAAATAATAAACATACATAATCATGGAATTTCATATTAGTAAATGAATAATAGTTTCATAGAAATGTTCACAAAATAGACATTTTTTAACTAGATGTAAACACCCAAAGGTCATGCGATCTCTTGTTATAGCAACATGTGCTTCCTTATCATAAAAATATTAGACTTACAAAATCTTAGCCCTTCTCTTCCACTTTTTGTGTGACTTCCCTTTGAAATGGCTAAAGATAAGCCCTAAAATGCACCCCCTGCCTTTCCATGATCCCTACTTTTAAAATGATATTTCATGAAATGTTCTAAAAGTATATCTCTTATTTTGGACACCTGTTCAATCCTTTTTTTCAAATTTTAAAATTCAAACATTAGGTAGTAACACTTCTGAGACCTATAAATTTTGGTCCAAAGGTCTGATTGACAAACCATTTGAAATGTTGAAAAAGCTTGTGAAGAGATTTACACAACCATAACCCACCATATTAGTTATGACTATTCCGGGGCAAAAAATGGCCTCTAAATGCCCAAAAATTGACTTCGAAACTTTTCTCAGCTCTACAGAAACCAAAAACTTTAATATCTGGACATCCCGACATGACCTTGGATCGAAAATTGGGCCTATATATGTTCAAATGCAAACTTACTAAAAATAGTAGTCCGAGTTTTTATTAAAAGAAAACAAAACAAAATCATTTTTTGATTGATGCAAAACTGATCTTACACTTCTGGATACTCCTGTATCAAAAATAAAATAAAAAAGAACAATTTTCACAAATACATATGCTCCTAAAAATGCTCATATAAATTTACATTTCTTTTAGTGCTCCAATTGAATTGTGAAATACAAATGATATTGAAATAGAGCTCTCAAAATGAATTCCTTCGAGAAATTCTTGCCTTCTGCAGCGACGATCTCACTGGAATGTTTGGATGTGGGACTAACAACATTGAGCAAGACTGCTTTTTCCAAGAGGAACGGACCATTTTGTATTTGTAGTCTAGAGCAATGCCTTAGCTGCAATCATATTATGCCCAGTTCCATTTTTCGTTGACAGGTACATACAAACCACATCAATGCGTTAGCTGCAAAACTATTACGGCCAGATGCAATTTTTATCGACAGGTAGATTCAATTGAACTCTACCCTTTTGCGTTTACCTTGGCCAAATTGGAGTCTATTTCTTTAGGTACTTGCTCTGTCCATGTATTGGGTTAGCTTACTTCGCTTTATGGGAAAGTTATTCAAAACCATCTGTGGACTAAATTATATTTCATTAATAACTCTTACTGTGTAATTTTCCATTGGTGTGCTTTGGGTTATCAGTTTGTGACATGCTTTAGAATGAATAAATTCAAGGCTTTTTTAATGTAAGCTCTGTAACTAGCACAAGCATTAAGAGATCGAATATTCCCTTTAAAGAGAATGAATTGAGTGCATGAATCAATTGATATCGTCCCTGCTTTGTCAAGTGTAATTATTTACGTTCTCCTTAATCTATTTATATTTCATATTTCTTCTTTTGGGTGTGAATTTATTTGTACTTTCCTTCCAATAGAATGGTTGCGGGTTCTTTTAAAAACTCAATGTATATTCATTATTATGTGGCTGGTTTTCAATGCCATCCGGTATCTCAATTCCTTTGACAGTTCATGTCAGTGAAATAGCACATTTCTGTAATACGGTATGCCCACAAACTATTATGCAATAATTTGTAGTCGCAAATGCAGCAATTACTTGTGTACTGATTTCAGTTGGTCGATTGGATTGCATGGGAAAACAACCACCTCTCACGTGTTTTATGCTTGGTAGAGTTTTTTGGCTTGCTTTATGTGGGTAAGTATGCTTCATTCCAAGGCTTATGGAGTTATTTGCATTTGATTCCATTACACATGAATGTTTTACCACTACGCTTCACTTATACACAACAGCTGCAATTGGCAAGAAAACTCTATAAAATTTTGAGCTGGTGCTGCAAACTTCAGCCATGTACCGGGAATTTGTGAAAAAATGGTCCCATCGCTTTTATGGTGAAGATTCAGTTTATTCCTTTTTGGTCGTTGAATTGGAATTTCCCTGGTAATGGTAACGATCAGTTTGCATAGAAAAGCAATGTTAAGAACACCTAATTGGATATAGCAAGCCCCCTTGCTGGGTAGCCAATGAGCCATAGTTGTTGCAAGCACTAGGGTGATTCCCAATTCTCGACTAGAATTAGGTGTAATCCCTGGGTCAATGGGATCACTGCTCTAAATCGCCTTGTGGTCACATGGATGAAGAGCTCCAAAATTAGCTCATCAGGTACCATAGAGAAGATTCAGAAAGTGGGAGCTGGAAAGTTCTAGCCCTGCCCTATGTGCCCCAGTGAAACTTTGAAGTTGAAAGATTAGGCAATCATTTAATCCAAGATGAGATCCTTATTTTTCCTCCTACAGCTTTCTGTATCTTCCATGGGACTCGCCTTGCAGTGAAATTTTTAGCCTAATCCCCCAACATGGGATGCCTCCTTAAGCATGGACAGACTTTCGAACTTCAGGGAGCATCAGCTCCAAGAGAAAAATATTCTCCTTCCAGTTCCTAGAGATCAGTCAACAACCATTGCCACCAATTTCAAGTTGACAATTTCTTTTGTGTAGTGTACCTTGTTGAATTGATGATTTGAGATTTCCTTACGGGAAGAAGATCCATCCTCCATCTCTCTCATTTTAGGACATAATTTAATTACTCATTGACTCAATGAAAACAGACAAGCCAAACCAAAGAGTCAAGATCATCTTGCGACTCTGCATAATATGAGCAAAACATGTAAAAACCCAAGAATAAATGTTTACATATTTTTAAAATGACAAGCACCACAAAGTAGGGGCAAGCCCATTAATCTGGAATCCTCCATCAATGCATCAAAAAAAATGTAGACCATGCCCATATTATGGGGCTGAAAATGGTTTCGCCAAATTATGATATCTTGAAATCTCTTAGAATAATTGTTGCTGGATGAAAATACCACTCAAGGTGAGTGAAACAGCAGAAAAAAGGAGAAAGAAAGATGAAAGGAGAAGCCATTTGTGATCCAATAGAAGTGTCATGTCACATATAGCAGTCATGGAAAGCTGCCAAACAAATGGAACTAAAATTAAAATCTGCAAAATTGAATCATGGTCTTACCACTACCAGTCATCGAGAAGGTCAATATAATAAGACAGAAATAGTAATACCATGTTGGACTTAAATGAGTACAAGTATCGACCCCAGTTTGTTCTTTTTGCTATTTTGTTATGGATTACAAGTAAATAGACAGAAGTATGCACATGCTGATAATAGTTTGTGAAAAAATGCAGTCCAATCCATCCACACAGCAGGAAGATATGTAATTAGCCTTTTAGTCACGAAAACAGAAAAACTAAAATCTAGTTGATGGGAGAAGAAGGTAATGAAAAAGTGGTATCTTGAAATCCCTGTGTGGGTTTTGGAGTGTTCTATGGTGTTTCAAATTTTAAGAAATATGGTTTAGAAGAAAATATGACTGAAGGTTGTGTAAGCACCAAGCATCTCTATAAGAATATGGTGACCAGAGGATCTAAGTTCTGAGAATATACTTTTCCTACTTGTAAAGATCAATCACATGCATTGCCTCTGCTTTGGAAGTATCCAGCATGAGTTAGTTGTTTAAAATGTGTGGTTGTGTGTCCTTGCAATTAAATACTTGTATCAGATGGTGAATATTATAATATATGGTCATAGGCCAACTAGATCCACCACAGTGGCCATTCAGTCTATAATAACAAGAACAGATCTTAATCTTTGATGAGACTCAGCTTGTTGCTCTGCCTATACTCCAGCAGAGAAGAGAACTGAGTACCTATTTTGATCCACAATTGTTACTTTGATTGAAGGAGATGGTCTGAAAAGAAAATAAAATGAATTGAATTTACAAATACTTGCCTTTTTGAGTGCTAAACTCATTGGAGTGTTTTGAAGTGTGAGTCGTGACTGAGCAATTTTGTATTTGTAGTCTACAGCATTGTTATGGCTGCAATGCTTATCACGCCCAGTTGCATTTTTTTATGGACAAGTAAGTGAATGCAATTGACAATACCCATTTGCATAAACTATGGCAAAATCAACACTATTTGTGTCTTCTTTCATATCTCTTTATATATTGTCTTAACATGAATTGAGAATTTGTCCAAATCTATCTTGTTTACTAAGTTAAATTGCAGAAACAAGACTACCTGAAATCATTCATACCATTTTGATGTGACTGGTTGTCCATAACCATCTGGAAACTCAATTATATTAACAACTCAAACAGATGAAATAGCATGTGTTGTTTATGGGCTACAACTGCAGGAATAACTTGGGTGCATATTTCAGATGGTGGCTTGGGTTGTATGGATAAATGACCAACTCTCATGTGGTCTATGTTGAGTAGATACTTTATTCTTGCTCTAGGCAGGTAAGCAAGCCTTAGAGAGGATGTCCATAAATTGGATAGAAACTCACCTTTGTTTGATAATGGCTTTAATGCTAAATTCACATAACAAAGCAAGGCAGTTAGTCAGGACACAAGTTGGGGTAACACCCAATTGCTCAGGGCAAGGAGCCTTGTAGGGTACCCAAAAGGTGAGAGGATTGGGCTTCTACTGTTTGGGCTTGAGTCATTCCTCTTGCAAATAGTTGTAATCCCTATTCATCGGTCTTTGTGTAATCCCTTTTCCTCAGTCTTTGTATATCTCCTCTTGTCAAACTTGGGCTTCACTAGCGCAAAGTCAAAAATCGTGTCCTTGAAGTAGCTAAGGATGTGCCTTGGCAAAGATTTCAGTATGGTACAGACCTTGAACTTAGTTTGAATTGATTGTGGCTTTACAGAGTGATCATCTAGTTTCTCATAGCTGCTCGACTTTCCCCTCTATTTCATGTATAATCTCATAGTGTAGCAAAAACTCTGTAAGCCAAACTACAATGTCTAGATAGACTTGCATGCCTGCAAAAAAAGGGCAAAACATGGTCAAACTATATATCATTTAACAAAAACGTCAAATTAAAGACAAGCCCGTGCAGCTTAATCCTCAATTTATTCACCAAATTAGATATGGAAAACAATAAATCTGTTGATAAATCATTGCATGAAATTATCTATTATCTTAGTTTGTAATTTATCAGCACAGATGAAAATGATAAAATCTCTGTTTCCAGTGCTGAAATATATTGCCGAACAATGAAACCTACGGCCTCAATGAAAATCATGAGTGGAATCATTCTTAAGACAAAAAATGAGATTGAATACGAGTGAAAGATGTGAAAGCAGGAGCAAAAGAGGAGAGAAAAGATGAACCTTCGGAGGTAACCAGCCAACTTTGTATTAACTCACATTTTTTTGTGAATTGAATTGGTATTGACTTCAAATATTTTGAGCCAGCATAGTTTCATGTGACACAGAAGCATAGCTACATTTGATTCCAGTCAGCATTGACTACGGTGCATGCAATGGTCTGTTCTAAATAAAATAGTATAAATTTACGTATGTTTTGCCCAGTACAATTTATTCCTGCTACGAAAAGAAGACCACCCGTATCACTGCCTAATCAAGCAATTAGAGCTACTCAAAAATTCTAGTATGCAGTTTTTTGGATGCGTATACATGTATCAATTTTAAGTCCTCATTTTCAGAAGTGTGTCTGGATTTGCAGGACTTTTGTAATGCATAATTGCGTCTTCACAGGTGTAAGTTATACTTCCCCAACACTAGCTACTGCGATGGGGAACTTGATCCCTGCATTTACCTTTGTATTATCTCTTCTTTCAGCTTAAAATTCAGTCAGCAGGTTAAATTGATCGTAATTTTGTAGTCTTCACAGATATACTTCTGTTCCTTAGGAGGAGGTTTTGGGATTCCATAGTTTTAGAATGAAACAAATTTTTGGACAAAAATGCTTGCAATTGTTTCGCTTTTCAAACTATCAGTACTACCTTTTTTGTCAGATCTTATATTGACTGCATCTTTATAACCTACTTAGAGATGAATAAATCCCTCTTACCACAGAAAATCCTAGCATCTTACCTAGTTTGCTGAAGAGTGAAGCTCCACATATTACAAATATATCACTTATTAGAACTCGCAAAGGATATTTATCTCTGCCCAGCACTATGCAGGAGTTCTGTGTACTTTTTTTTGTGATATGAGTTCAGAGTAGTTACAGTAAATATGAGAAGTTCGGGTAACCAGTTAAAAGTTCTGGGTACCCTCATTTCTGTTGGGGGAGCAATGATTGTCACCCTGTACAAGGGTCCTGTTGTAGGGAAATTTTGGTCTTGAAACCAAGATTCAGGTGAAAGTCGCTAAATTGCCCTGAAGACAAACATCAGTCAAAGATTGGATCATAGGATCTGTTTTCCTTGCAGGGGCCTCAATCTCATGGTCAACTCGGAACATCATGGAGGTAGTCAATTTGAAGTTAGTCTACCAACGAATCTTTGTTCAAATATTTTGCTAACAATAGTCATAAAAAATTGTGTATTCAGGTGAAAACTTTTGAAAGATATCCAGCTAAATTGTCAATTACAACCTTCACCACCACAATTGCATAAATTAGCCATATGGGGCATTGATGCTACAAGCGTTTCATATTCAGTAAGGATAACAACTCTTTACAGTTCTCATGTTTTATAGTTACAACTATAAACACTCATTCACCCTTAACGTAATGATCCTTTTGTTGTAGGCAATCATAGGTACAAGGCTTACTTACACCATGCAAACTTGGTGTATCTGCAAGAAAGTACCTCTATTTTTATGATGCAACTATTTCTTGACTACAGTTGACCTGCTGCTATTTAGGATTTGATCTGCTGTTCTTTTTGGTCTTCGTAGGAGTTAAATTGGGCGCTGATTACTCTGTTTTAGACTGCAGTTACTCTATAGTCTTTGTAGGAGTTGATTTAGGGGTTTTGGACTGCTGTCACTTTACAGTTCATAGGACTTGATTTAGGGGCTTTTGGTGGATATAAGGGCATAGCTGTTAACGTAGGAAGGAGGTTTTTCTTTTGGTGAATGTAATGAACAAGTTCAGAATAATAAAAACAGAGTATAATTTGAGCTGGAAAGGAGTAAGAATCTCCATAGTTTCTTTGGTCTCTATTATATTGTGCTTGTTTTCTCTGTAGTACAGAGGGTTTGTTTCTTTATTTGCATGATATGAAGAATCGTCTGCGTCAGTTTGGTATCAAAGCAAACTAGATGGCCCAGCGAGGGATCAATATGCACTGTGGAGGGAGAGGCAGGAGAAATGCTGGTCTTCGGAGGAATAATGTTGATGATGTGGTCAAAAGATTAGAGGCTATAGAGAACAGGCTGTGCTTGGATGATTTTGAAGAGGAACCAAAGCATCCAGAAAATGCAGCTAGGGCAGCAAACCCCATGGAGAGGCTCATTTAAGTCATATCCAAACAAGGCTCCAAGGTGAAAGTGGATATTTCAGAATTTAAAGGTGGACTCAATACAAAGTTATTCTTAGACTGGATCCAAGAGTTGGAGAGTTATTTTGAGATGGAAAGTATTGAGGAAGATGATCATAAAAGAGTGAAAATTGCAGCATCCAAGTTGAATTCCCATGTTGCATTATGGTGGGAAAATTTACAGAGTTCCAGGAAGGAGAAACAGTCATGGCACATTTGCGAAAAGAGAGGTATCCTCAAGCTACCTATAACAAGCTGAAACCCAAGAAAATTGGTCCATGCAAAATTCAGAAAGTGATAAATGACAATGCTTATGTGCTTGACCTCACTAAGGATTTAGACATCAGTCCTATTTTTAATGTTGCAGACTTTCACCCATACTCCGTAAGGACAAATGATGATCAAATAAATACAGAACAGTGTGGCAAGGAAAGAAATGACTGGACCAAGCACATAGTGAAGAAGCAAAGAGAGCAGATTGAACGAATGTTGGATACTAAATGGCTTGCTACATGATCTAGGGCATACAAACTGTATTTTGTTAAGTGGAAAGGCCTTCTAGATTCATATAACACTTGGATCACGGAGACTAATTTACTTAAGTAGGTGAGAGGACCCAGTACCTGAGCATGTTTCGATAGTTGTGATAGTAGTTGTTTATATAATGCCCAATATTTTTATCAATATTGGACCAATAGTTGTGACTTTAAAGTTGTTAGTATTGATGATGACTATCCATAATTAAACAAAATGTATTCCTTTGATCTAAAAAGTAACCAATCATGTGATTCCACATCAACGCTCAGTAAAACATGCTGTGAATGCACAAGTATCGGTCTCACTTTTTTTTTGGGCCTTTTTGGACACCTTGACAAAAAGCATTCTGATATGGCATCATATTTGATGATGTGGCCCTGAAACCTTAGTTATAAGCAGGGACTTGCCAAGTAAGCTGCTGTAAAAAATTGAGAGTGATTTGAAATTTCCACGTAGGATAATTAGAAGCGCAAAGTTAGGGTGCACAACTACTGGGTCTTCTCCCCTATAGCAAAACAAATCCATTATATGACTCTGATCCAGGAGGTTTAGAAATTCTAAAAGATGGGGAGGATGATGCAACTATTTCTTGAGTGGGGTTGACCTGCTGCTATTTAGGAGTTGATCTGTTATTCTTTTTTGGTCTTCATAGGAGTTAAATTGGGTGTTGATTGTTAATGATATGTGGCAGCTTCGGGTTCATCCTTCCAGCCTCGAGTAAAGTCATAAATAAATGTAGCCTATTGGCTATTTATTTATATGTGAGAATAAATGAGTATGGGCTCATCTCTTTGTAAATAATATTATTCTCATTCTGGCCGACTTTCTTTATGACTTGTATTTATTATTTATCATTGTATCTTGGCCTACTTGATAAAATTGTAAATTATGGTTATGGTTGAGGCCGACCTTGTGAGGTCTCTTATAGTCATGCATCTATAAGAGACCACCTCTCTCCTTGTTTATCCATCAAGCAAGTTCGAATTATTCCTTCATTTCCAAGTGCGAATTCCTTCAAGAGCAGACTGCGAATTTTCCAAGTGCGAATTCCTTCAAGAGCAGACTGCGAATTTCCCTAAGTGCAGATTCGGATTACAAGGAAGTACAGAATATCTTCTGTTATTGCATCCAGATTTAATGCTGAATATTGGCCTTGTATTGGCCTCATTGTAAAGCGAATTGTTGCCATTATTATATATAAAAGAGATATCTTTGTTGCTGGGTTTTTCTCCCTCAAGAGGAGGGTTTTCCCAGGGTATATGCTGTGTTTCTGTGTCTGATTTTTGAATTGATTTTCTGTGCACTTATCTGATCTCAAATTCAACATGGTATCAGAGCAGGTTAGGCGGAATATCTGATCAGATTTGTCTGTGCAATTCATATGAATTTCGAATGATTCTGAGCCTCAAAGTCAACAGCATACAAATGCAGTTACTGCTGTTCATTTTTTGCCAGGCAACCATGCACTCCTTAGTGCATCAATTGATGGGACAGTGCGTGCTTGGGACTTGTTACGCTATAGAAATCTTTTGGACTTTTACAACTCCCACTCCCAAACAGTTCGTTTCCTTAGCTGCAGACCCAAGTGGTGAAGTGATATGTGCTGGGCCTGTGCATGGATTGGCATTTTCACCAACGAATGGGGACCTCCATCAGTAATTGTGATTGAAGGAAAACCAAGTGATATCTTCACCTCTGTTCGAGTTTCCTTTAGAGATCGGGCTTGGTGCATCCCTGTGGCTGCAGCATCTAGAACACATTGCAGTGTGTATTGAGATCCTAGTTCTCATTGGCGTGACTTGGAGGTCTTCACTCCTTCATGTCACCTCACCCTCTGCTGCACTCTGTATCTCTACACCAGGCGCAGGGGCTAGACCAGTGAGCTTCATGCAAGATCAATCCAAATGTTATCGCCCAAATCATAGCAAGAACAGTCTCTTTGCTGTGGTACATCATTGAGTAAAGATGATGGTTGTCGGATTAGGACTGAAACTAAATAGAGATAAGTTTCTGTTTCTCTATTGTTGTTTATACTTTTTTTTGTGAAACTCAAATCTGCTAAACTTGTGTAGATCTAATAAAGGTTATAAGTGATAACCTTATTGAACTCTAACATAGCTGGGATTGCGATTCAAAGCCAAGTTCAATTGGAAGAGGCAGTCAAAGGAAATCCTTTCGTGCGGAATCAAGTTGGAGGATTTCTATATCTATCTTTGTCAAGGTTACGGATGCCTTCAGTATTGCCTCGAGACCTTCAGAATCTGAAGCTTTCTCTGGACTGCTAGAGTTGTCCATCTCAGAATCAAGTTCGAGCTCGTCCACCTATATTTGAAAAATGTCTTGTGATTTATGAAAGGTTGCTGCATAACCTGAGGTGACGCCATTGCTAAGGGCAGAACAAATTGAGAAGTCCTATATTAGGAAAAGTGCAGACCTGAAAAGGAGAGTCTGATTTCATCAAGATAAGTAATTGTTTTTTGTTGTTGTTTATATTTCTATGTGAAAATCAGTCTGCTGAGTTGTACAAGATCTAATAAAGTTTACGAGTGATGATCTAACTCTCTGAGTGTTGCTAGTAAGCATGTTGCATAATCTGATGGATTGCAGCTGGAAACGAAGTGAATCATAAATTTGAATGGTCATGTTCAAATTTAACCTTGCCAGAGGCCTGTTTTCAAGCTATGAAGGTTGCGAACTGATCTGACCACAAGATCAGCGTATCATACCATGTCCAGTAGTTGCATCCATCAGAATATTTAAAGAGATAAGTATTCTTTGTTTGCGGAGTTATATCATTCACTTGGATCTTGTAATTAGTAAAGAGAGATAGTGGTTTCTCTTGAATTGCGTTCACTAGCGTAAGATTCCTTGAAGATTTTATTTATTTCTAGTCATTTCATGTTAATTATGTAGATCTCTGAGTGTGATTTTGAGATGGAAAAGAGAATTGTATTTTCGTTGTGATAGGTTGGTCACATCGATATCATTCTCTAATGCATGATCTGTGTTAGGACCTTGACTCTTGGGGAGAGTTGGTTCTTCTTGCTAACTGCATAATGCATTCAAGAAATTTGCAGTTGTTCAGATTGTCTTTTGTTGTGCTGAGTTTAGCACTCTCGAGAGGAGTAAAAGATGGAAGAGTTATATCAAAATCATATAAAGATAAGTTCTTTATTCCTTCATCTCTTTGATATATTTATTGATTTACTTATTCATGATGTATAACCTGAGATAGTAAACTTTGTATGATTCTACCCTTGATATTTCTTTGGATAGTTACAAACTGTAAGTAATCTTTCTCTAAATGCTTGCAGTTCACTGTTCTAGGAGCAAGAAGGTGATGAGAGACTGCTTAGTAATGAAAAGCTTGAGGCATCTTGTGAGGAAGTCATGCCGACCAAAGAAATGATCAAGCAGCCATGGGACTGAGCTGGTGGCCAGAGGGAGTTCACTTCCAGAAGTCCTCTTTGCAAACTCTGAAGCAAGGATCAAGAGGGAGTTTTGTAACTCACTGAGAAGAAGTGAAGATTGTTGTATTGAAAGGCTAGGTGCTAAACCCTTAGAGGATTCCTTCAGTTGCTGAGATCAGAATTGCTCAAGATTGTCTTCTGGATTTTGTCATTGGAGCTCTGCAAACCTATTCAGAATAGAGTAATTTGGAAAGAGGTCGAGGAGGACTTTCCTGAACTCTCTTCTGTACCAAAGGTGTGCGCTGGAAAACAGTTATCTAGATCAAAGTGTTGCAGTCAATCTTGGACGAAGAGGTCAGAAGGTTGATGCAAGTGCCTGAAGATTTAGAGGGAGCTTGCTGAGCCTGAAGAAGACGTGAGTGCACTTAGCCAGTTTATGTGTGATCCGAGACAGATACATCTTGTTGCAGCTAAACATATCCTGAGATACTTGCGTGGCACAGTTGGATATGGGTTGAAGTATACTTCAGATGCAGACTTGGAGTTACTTGATTTCACTGATTCTGATTGGGCAGGTTGTGTCACAGATCGGAAGAGCACCTCTGGCTGCTGTTGCTTCAGTTTAGGTTCTCACATGATTTCCCCGTGCAACAGAAGCGCCTCTCAGAAAGCACCGAAAGTACGAGGCCGAGTACATTACAACTTCTGCATGGCAACTGAGAAGCAAGCAGGGCTTCGTGAAGCTCCTTGCGTGATTGTTTGGACAATCAATGGAGCCCCACTATTACCCACAGATAATCGTAGCTGTGTGAAGCCTTCTCACAATCCCCGTGGTTTCCGCGACGTAACCAAGCATGTTAAAATCAAGTACCACTATATCGTGAGATATGGTAATCGCGAAGGCCATACGCTTGAGGCACATTAATCGATGAGCGACGGGCAGATACCACCAAGCCTCTCGCCGGTAAAGTTCGTGGTAATTTCTCGACAACAAGCTTGGTATGGTGGAGAATCCAGCCTTTGATCGAAAGTATGAGTCTCAAAAGATCGAGTCTTTGCTTAATGAGTTCTTCTCTGTGAGAGAAGTTCGAGGTGAAATCCCTTGTTAATGCACTTTCTTCTGTGACGGAAGAATTTGAGGTGAAGGCCCTCGTTTCCACCCTCTGAGAGAGTCATGGTGGATGTCATGTGTGCGACTCCATGACATATCTTGTACTTGTGTTTCACCCTCTGAGAGAGTCATGGTGAAAGTCACTTGAGGTGACAACATCACGCAAGTGATGAACACTTGTACTTACTATTGCATCTTCTTCTGTGACGGAAGAATTTGAGGAGAAAGCCCTCGTTTCCACCCTCTGAGCTGAGTCATGGTGGATGTCATGTGTGTGACTCCTACGACAACATCAATGAGAGTCCGTGATGATCTTTCTGTGCTTGTGTTTCACCCTCTGGGAGAGCCATGGTGAAAGTCACATTGAGGTGACAACATCACGCAAGTGATGAACACTAGTACTCACCAATTGATGGTTGATATTGAGACGATATCTAATATCACATTGAGGTGATATTCCTCTCATTGTATCTGATTGCAGGCAATGATGGCAGATGGACCTCATAATGAGATGGTTCGTATTGTGCAGCTGGAAGTTCTCTCCCTAGCTGAGAGGGAGTGTTAATGATATGTGGCAGCTTCGGGTTCATCCTTCCAGCCTCGAGTAAAGTCATAAATAAATGTAGCCTATTGGCTATTTATTTATATGTGAGAATAAATGAGTATGGGCTCATCTCTTTGTAAATAATATTATTCTCATTCTGGCCGACTTTCTTTATGACTTGTATTTATCATTGTATCTTGGCCGACTTGATAAAATTGTAAATTATGGTTATGGTTGAGGCCGACCTTGTGAGGTCTCTTATAGTCATGCATCTATAAGAGACCACCTCTCTCCTTGTTTATCCATCAAGCAAGTTCGAATTATTCCTTCATTTCCAAGTGCGAATTCCTTCAAGAGCAGACTGCGAATTTTCCAAGTGCGAATTCCTTCAAGAGCAGACTGCGAATTTCCCTAAGTGCAGATTCGGATTACAAGGAAGTACAGAATATCTTCTGTTATTGCATCCAGATTTAATGCTGAATATTGGCCTTGTATTGGCCTCATTGTAAAGCGAATTGTTGCCATTATTATATATAAAAGAGATATCTTTGTTGCTGGGTTTTTCTCCCTCAAGAGGAGGGTTTTCCCAGGGTATATGCTGTGTTATTTGTCTGATTTCAAATTAATTTTCTGTGCATTTACATCTGATCATAAAATTCAAATCGTAAGGTACAAGTGCATTTATTGCTTGTCATTGGTATAACTTTTGCAAACGAAGTTGAAATTTGGCAATTTTTTTTTTGAAATTGCTCAGAAAATCGCAAGGAATCTGTTTGTAACCTTCTTTTTCAATTTTGACGAGCTCTTTTTTCTAAAAGATGTAAAAATCACCATGTGTTATAAACAGTTGATTTGAGTTTGTCACTTGTACAAATTGCAAAATATCTTCATTTTAATTTGTTGGGGGGGTTGCAAATTGAGTTTTAATACATTCTGGGGGGTGAAAGGCACAATTTAAGTGCCCCATTGTCTTCTTTCTTTTGGTGTTCATGGCGGATCTAAGGAAAATTGAACCACTCACTCCACACAATTATCATACATGGAAGCTAAAAATGACTCAATTGTTACAATCTAAGGGTCTATGGCCAATGTTAGATGCAGAACAACCTGAATTCACAAGGGATTATGAAAAATTTATCCATAGATGTGCAATGGATGAAGCAAGAGGGCTCATTGGCTTACATGTATCTGACAATTTGTTGTTTCATATTTTGGAGTGTAAAACACCTAAGAATGTTTGGGATAAACTTGCAGAGTTGTTCGGTAAAACAAATCAGTTTAGAGCCTTGCAACTTCAAGTAGATCTACAATCACTCTCTCCAGATGCATTTCCTTCAATTCAAGATTTTCTTGCACAATTCAAGTTGGTTTTGTCACAGTTGAAAGGATGTGGGCATGATATATCCAATGATGAATGTATCTTCTTGATTTTGTCTAAGTTAAAGGGCGCTTATCAAGTGTTTTCTTCTACTTTCTATTCAACTATGGATGCAATGGGGAAAGATTACAAAATGCCTACATTTGAGTTGTTTTGTGAGCGTCTTACTAGGGAGGAGGCCAAGTTGATTCAGTTGGATGCCTTACCTAATTCTAAGAATCATGCTCTAATGGCTCAATCATCCAAGGGAAAGGAAAGAACAAGAAGAAGCCCAAAGCAGAATCATCTTCAGGTAGTGAGAATCCCTCCAAACCGAAGCCGAAGAACAATCAAAAGTCCACTCCACCTCCTTCCTCTTCTACCTCTCGAGATTCTTCCAAGTCCAAGAAAAAGAAAGGAGATCCTTGTTCATTTTGTGGCAAAACTGGGCATGATGCAACTCGTTGTTTTAAGAGATTAGCGGCCTTGGAGGAAGCTATGAAGAAGCACAACATTTTAGTGGCTAAGCCTTCTTCCATGGGCAAAGGCAAGCTCTTTCAGCACGGGCCATTCATTCATCTTCAGACAATTGGATTCTTGATTCAGGTGCTTCACATCACTTGACCAATTCACGTGATCTTCTTGATTCCATTGTTCATACTTCTACTTCTCAGATTGCAGTTGGGAACTCTTCACAGATTCCAGTCTTGGGGATAGGCTCCGTTCAAATGCTAGATGGGTGCATTGAGGATGTTCTTCGTGTTCCTGATATTTCAGCGAATCTACTTTCCATATATCAGATTTGTCATTCTGGAGATGGGAAGACAGTTGAGTTTACCCCACATAATGTGACTATTAGACAGTTGCAGGATCCTGAGAAGGTTGTTGCTATAGGGATAGTTGATCATGAGAACCATTGTATCGATTTGATGGATTTAATTCTTCATCGAGTTCTTGTTTTGTTGCTCATGCTGATTCAATGAGCAAGCTTTGGCATGAGAGATTTGGACACTTGAACTATAGATATCTTCAGCAGATGCAAGCACATAACTTAGTGGTTGGTTTCCTAAGATCACTTGCACGGATGGTGTTTGTCAAGGTTGTGTTCTGGCAAGCAACATCAAGATCCTTTCCATAAGGGTCAAGCTACACGTGCAACCACACCCTTGAGTTGGTCCATAGTGATCTCATGTCATTCCCAACTCCTTTTTCAAGGGCTAAGTATGTGCTCACATTCATTGATGATTTTTCCCGCCGGACATGGGTCTATTTTCTAAAGCTCAAGAGTGAAGTCCTCACCAACTTCAAGACCTTCAAAACATTTGTGAAGAAGCAGTCAGGTTTTTCTCTTCGACAGATACGCACAGATAATGGGGGGGGAGTATGTCAATCAGGCATTTCAGGATTTTTGTAGTGAACATGGCATTCTTCATCAGCACACAGTACCTTACACTCCTCAACAGAATGGTGTGGTGGAGAGAAAGAATAGGACTCTCAGGGAAATGGCCAATTGTATGATTAAGTCTAGGTCCATGGCACCAACATTTTGGGCTGAAGCTGTCAATTGTGCCAACTATATTCAAAACCGTATGCCCCACAAGGCAGTGCGGAATATGACTCCTAAGGAGGCTTGATCTCATCGCAAGCCTAATGTATCCTTCTTCAAAGTATTTGGTAGTGAGGCTTGGGCATTCATTCCGAATGGTCAGTGTAAATCCATGGAGAAGAAGAGTCAACGATACATCTTTGTTGGCTATTGTGAGGATGTGAAGGCATACAGATTGTTTGATCCTGACACATGAGAGGTTCATTTTCGACGTGATGTTCAGTTTGCTGAGACCTTCACCCACTCAGATCCTCCTTCGACTTCTTCTTCATCACAACCTACTCAATCTTCTTCAGTTGATGATGCTTTGCTACTTGAGGAAGATTTTGCTGATGGTCTTGATGCACCTCCTCCTCAATCTCCCACTAGGCCATGATGGGCTCAAGTTACTCTTGAGGAGGCTGCTCCTCTTGCTGGTGATCCCACAGACACTCGCCGCACTCGTTCTCAAACTTCAAGAATCAATCTTTTGAGTCATGTAGCTTTAGATGATTCTCAAAAGTTTTCAGATGCTTCAAGTATTCCGGAGTGGGACAGTGCTATGGCTGATGAGTATTCTTCTTTGATGAAGAATCATACTTGGGATCTTGTGCCTCTTCCTAAGGGAAGAAAGTTGGTTCAGTGCAAGTGGGTGTATTGTACCAAGTATGCAGCAAATGGTTCCATTGACAAGTACAAGGCTCGTCTTGTTGCAAAGGGGTTTTCTCAGGTTGAAAGAATTGACTATTATGAGACCTTTGCTCCTATTGCCAAGATGGATTCTATTCGCCTTGTCCTTGCTATAGCTACATCTCAGGGATGGTCAGTATATCAGATGGATGTGAAGAGTGCTTTCTTGCATGCGAATCTTCATGAGGAAATCTATATGGAGCAGCCACCAGGTTTTGTGCAGGACCTTCACTTGTTTGCAGGCTTCGACATTCATTGTATGGTCTCAAACAAGCCCCTTGGGCTTGGTATGAGAAGATGGATAGTTTCTTGCTTGCTTCCGGCTACACTCGTTGCCATTCCGACCCCATAGTTTATACTCAGAGACATGGAGAGGATCTACTCATACTTGTGCTCTATGTGGATGATTTGATTCTCACAGGGAGTTCTACTTCCATGATTCAGAGTACACAGCGAGCATTGATGGAGCGATTTGATATGACCGACCTTGGTCTTTCGCATTACTTCCTTGGTCTTCAGGTTCATCAAACTTCTGAGGGGATCTTCATTTTCGAGCAGAAGTATGCTCTTGATTTGCTTCAGTGGTTTGGCATGGCTGATTGCAAGCCTGCCCCTACTCCATTCCAGTCAGGTGTTGTACTGTCTACCAGTTGTACTACTCCTACAGTTGATCCTACCTTGTATCGACAGTTGGTTGGCAGTCTTTTGTACTTGACACATAGTTGTCCTAATATTTCCTTTGCGGTTGGACTTGTCTCTCGCTTCTCACAGGAGCCTCATGAGAGTCATTGGAAGGCCACCAAGTGTATCTTGAGATACATTCAAGGCACTACTCATTTCGGCATTCACTAAACTTCAGGTGCATCTCAGATAGTGGGCTTCACTGACTCAAATTGGGCTGGTGATGTCAATGATCGGAAGTCTACTTCTGGCTTTGTTTTTTGCCTTGGTTCTGGTCCGATTGCATGGTCATGCAAGAAGCAGACTGCTATTGCATTATCATCGACAGAGGCTGAGTATTGAGGTGCAGTGTTAGCTAGTCAGGAGGTTTTGTGGCTTCGTCAGTTGATGACCGAGTTTGGATTCCCATTCACTCAGCCCACTACTCTCTGGTGTGATAACCAGAGTGCCATTCATATCTCTCGCAACCCAGTGGAGCATCAGTGTACTACACATATTGAGATCCACATGCACTTCATCAGGCAGCTCATCCATGATGGTGTTCTCAGCTTGGAGTATTTGCCTACAGATCAGCAGGTTGTAGACATCTTCACTAAACCTTTCGCATCGCCTCGTTATCTTCAGTTGCGATCGATGCTTGGGGTGAAGTTAGTTTTCCTTGGGGGGTCTTGAGGAGTCCTTCCTTCCTTCTTCAGTTTTTTAGCTTTCTTTGTAGCTCTTTCTCTCTTTTGGATTGGAGTTTTCTCCCACAGGGTTTTTCTCCTTTTCTCCGCTTATGAGAGTTTTTTATTTTGTACATGGGTACCTCATCAAGCCTAGTTGTTGGGACCCATCTTTTGCATGTTTGCATTGGTTTGTTCCTCCCTAAGTTGCACTTAAGGGGGGGTGTTGGTGTGAATAAGTCTTGTACCTAGTTTATTCCTTTACTAGGGACTTAAGGGACTTAATTCACATGTTAAGTTTACTTAGGATATTAGTTGTCTTATCTAGATAAGCATTAGTTGTCTCATCTAGAAGTTACACTTTCCTAGGTAGTTATGAGTTAGTTGTCTCATGTGATAGGATTAAGACACTTGTCATCATCTTGTCTTATCCTATCTCTCATCCTTGCCTTTATAAGCAAGGCATCTCTAGCATATTTTGCATAGCATTGTATAGTATTGCATTGATCATATTGTATCATATTGCAATCCTTGTTTGGTGGAATAGCATCTTCCATTGTTGCTTCTCCCTATCTCTTGTGGAAGTTCTTTGATGTTGCAGATTGAAGATCTTGGGTTGATCACATCAACAAGCGCAACACACGGACGTCTGCATTGTGTGCCGCACATCCCCGACAAAAATTCTTCCACCGACACAAAAAGACAAGGCCACACGGAAGGAATAGCTGACAGCGGTGGGTTTGCATCATCGAACTTATAGTTTCTAAAGTAAGGGGAGAATAAATGGGGAATTTGCCTAGGGTGCAGGTAAATTTCCCATTTATTCTACCCTTACTTTAGAAACTATAAGTTCGATGATGCAAAGCCTGTCACCGTCTTCCCATTCCTTCCACATAGCCTTGTCTTTTTGCGTTAGTGGAGGAATATTTGTAGGGAATGCACACGCACCACGTGGACATCCGCACGCCACGTTGTTTTGATAGATTCCTGCCTCTGAGATTTGCAGAAGCGCTATGTTCCCTGGTTGGCCACGAAGGTAACGTCCTTTGTTGGGTCTTGACCGATGAAAAACAACTCCTTACCTCCATTTTTGCTCATTCAAACTCAATCTTTCACTTCATGCTAATTCTTTCACTTTCTTGATCTCTCTTGCTAATTCTCACTCTTGCTCTCTTCTTGGACTCTACAGTGCTTTCTTGTTGCAACACCATTGTTTTTGTAGTGTCTACGAAGCTCCATTCTCTTGTCAAGGCGTCATCTCTCATCATCTTCTCCTCTCCGCCTTGTGTGCTAGTAGAAGGAAAGGTGATATTGCTCTTTTTTATTTACTTGCATCATTGTGTCTTATAGAGTAGCATTTAGGTTGTCATTGCACTCTATTTGATAGTGTCTTTTCCATTCTATCTTTATCAATTTTCTCTATATCGTTGCATATTTGGTTGTTCGTGCAGGTGGGAATACTGAAATGTGGGTCTGACTGGCGCAGACCTCAAAACACAACCCAACATTTTTCCTGTTTTTGTGTGTGTAGGCATTGGTCCATCCATTTGGAGTTATAGTTCAAGAAATGGATTTCACATGAAAGGTATCTTTTCCTACTCTTATCTTGTCATTTTTGTCACTAGAATAATTCTCTCTAGTATTCTTCTTGTTGTACTGTTAATTTCCACATTCTCATATTAAGCTGTTAAACTGTAAAATGTTGTTATTCGGGTTGCAAGTAGACCTTGAGTATCTTTGATTGTCATTTGACTCATTGTCTGTATAAAACACCAGCACGCCCCTGAGACTCCAGCATGGCGCATCAAAGTCCGGTTCCCACGCTGTCGTCCTCAAACAAAGAGATGTCTCAGTCACAATCTGAGATCCTCGTAGCCTACCCACCCGATTTCTAAAGCACATTGCCCCTTTATCAACCTGAGGTAGTTTGGGGCAGTTCATTCCTTGGGGCTCTCCCGTGACCTAGAGCCTTTGGGGTGACGAATCCCCCTACTCTACATTTTTTGTGAACCTGACGTGAAAGTCTTGTTTTCATTTCTTAGTGTCGGATATCTTTCACTCGTATCTTGGGTGCGTTGTGGGCATGTGTGTTATGAAGCTTTATGAGTTTTATGACTCAATCAACAACCTTCACGCATGTTGTTAGAAGGAGCATACGACATATAGACATGGATTTTAAGGAGGTCACTACTAGGCCTACCTTTGAGGAAATGATTTCAAGAACAAATACAAGTTTCTCCAGCCCTTTTGGGGAAACTCCGCATCTCCCTACCCCTCTTGCTTCTCCTTTTGCTTCGCCTATGGAGGAAGATGATGCTCTCAAGGTTCCGTAGAGCAACTTCTTTCCTTAGACAAAAGACTTGGGGAGTTCGGGAAGTATCTAGGGAAAGAAAGGACTATGGCTAAGGCCACTAAGGATGTTAACAACTTAAGAGTTATGTTGGGCAAGGACCGGATAGGTCTAGAATTTCTCCGGGGCCTTGCGAACATTGTGTTCCATCATACAACCCTGGGTCGGGTGCTACCCGAGACCTTGGCTCCAAGACCGCTAAAAGACAAATAGAAGTCTCGATGCCTAAGGCATTAGTTTGTATGGTCGAGACTGGCCCTTGTGTTGACACTACCTCCGAGACCTTGGCTCTGAAACCGCTAAAAGATAGATAGAAGTCTCAATGCCTAAGACATCAATTTGTATGGCCAAGACTGGCCCTTGTGTTGACACTACCTCCAGTCCTTGGCCAACCCCCATCATTAAAGTAAATAAGGTACCCTTGGGCTTCAGCTCTACCAATCCTAATATTCCTAGTGGTAATCCCAGAGCCCATGTTGGTCACGATGGTGGGGTCTCTGTCGATATGGGGGCTAGTGGCTCTGATGGTTCTGGTGGAGGTTCCACTAGTCATGTTTCATACTTTGACCCTGTCTTGAACGCTTTGTTGCTGAACATGGGTCAGATGCAAAACCAGTTAGCGAACGTATCAAGTTCTACTTCTCAACCTATCTTTGAACCTTTCTTCCATCATAGCCCTCTATCTATTGCTATTCTAAACACTCCTATCCCTTAGTTGATGGAGATTACAAAATTTGAAAAGTATGGTGGTTGTGGAGATTCTCAGATGCACGTTTCGGCATTTAATGCTATGTGCATTGATTTCTTCCATCATGATGCTTTAATGGCTAAGCTCTTTCCGAGATCCCTTAAGGACACTGCCCTTGAGTGGTACTGTTCCTTATCAGATAACTCTATCTTCTCGTTTGATCAATTGGTAAACCAATTCCTGAGGCAATTCCAAGCTAACATCAAACCGAAGATGATTTTTTCCAATCTCGTTTGATGCAAGCAAGTGGACCACGAAAAGGTAGCTAATTTTATCGCTCGCTATCAAGCTTGTTTTCACAAATTTCTTATCCTTTACCGGATTCAAATGTTCAAAAGGTCTTCATTGGGAACTTATAAAACAATGGCAAGAGAAGTTCGCCTTGATGAAGTACCCTTCCTTTGCACACCTATGTGCTGCACTTCGTGAATACCAACAGATGGTTGCACAATTCGGGGGTTCATCCTCGCGCTCTCGTCCTGATACCCGATCTGTAGTGTTGGTATCTGGAAAAAATAAAGCTATTGCGAACATGGTCTCTACGTCTAAGGACAAGGACCTAGGACGCAATAGGCATTTCACAAAATTGTCTGAGTCTCGTATTGTTGTTTTGAAGAAATTGTTAAAAGATAAAGTTTTGATACTGCCAAAACCCCGACCCTAACTGAGCCATATCTTGAGTGGTATGACAAGCAGCAATTCTATCAAGTCCACCAAGTGCATGGACATGACACCAAGCGATGTGTGCACCTGAATCATGAGATTCAGGACCGCGTCGATGAGGGGACTATCCATCTCGATGGTAAGAAGCAGAATTCTAATAAATATATGGCCAAGGCTAACAATGAGTTGCAAATTTACACTAATCCGTTTCCCTCTCACTCTACAAATTTAGTAACACTATCTTCTACATCATCTGAGTTAGTTCCATCTAAGTACGTAAACATGGTTTCATTCACCCGTATTCCTCCTCTTGAAAATGTGAGTGTTATGCTTGACATAACATTCACCTCGCATGATAAGCCTCTTAATAAGGAGCCTTCCCGCTATACATTCCTGCCCAAATTAATGAAAAACGTTGCAACTAGCGTCTCAGTTGATCCAACAAGTCAGATTAATGTTATAACGGAAACTCTATTTATTAACAACTTACATAAGGATAGATACAAAAAGTCGGAAACCACTCTCTGTACTCACAATGGACTCTTTGTGGCCCCTACAAGTGCTATTTCTTTATCAGTCTTGATAGGACCTATTGTGACCTATTTCACACATCGCCCCATTGCAAATGGGGACCCCTAGTAGTTTCTTTTCTTAGGGCTTTTCCTTAGCGTTACAATTTCATAAGTCCTTTGCTTTGAGAGCTTTGGAGTTAGAGTTTTAAGAATCATCCAAGCCAAGTAAAGAATTCAAGCCCAAAACAATGCCTAGACATCGTCAAAGTGCTCAGAAGCTCCGGTGGACGAGGAACACCATTGCTTTGAGTCAATTCTGACACTTCCTACTTTTTAGGGATTCTGCTTTTTTGCTTTTTCTATTTTTGGCATTTTTGGACCAATCCGGGATTTACTGTTTTTAGAAATTTTATTTTTTGCCTTTTTTCTATTTTTAGTAATTTATATTTTTAGAAAGTGTCAAGGTCCCACAAGTCATGGTGTCAATGTGTTTCTCTTCAAAATCAAGGTTTTGCACCACCAAGAGTAAAAAGCAAGAAAAAATCATAAAAAGCAAGAGAAAATCACATGGCGAGGGTTTTGTTCTAGAAGATCCTGATAATAGCAAGAAATTCATGGCATAAGCATCACTAAGCTCGCCTATACATGAAGGATGGATGGCACAAGAGAGGTAAAGTCCACCATGGAGATGGAAAAGCAAGCTCTAGGTCCGCCATACTCAATGTCAAGCACTTGATGAAGTCCGCCCATGAGGAGAGATGGGAAATGGCTAAGGCATCATGAAGTCTGCCTAGGAAGAAATGGGAAATAGCTTGGCATGAAGCTAATAAAGTCCGCCCAAGCTCAAAGTATGCAAAGCACAAGCAAAGTCTGCCCCACCTTGAATGATGCTTGTCCAAACACATGAGAAGTCTGCCCAACCTTGGCAAAGAGACTTCAAAGTCCGCCCAACACTAAGGAATACATGGCATGAAGTTGGTCAAGTTCGCTTGGGAGGAAAAGAAGCATGTCTAAAGCAATGTCAAGTTCGCCCAGCCAAGAGGAGGAAAGAAAAACTCAAAATTTGGCTAAGTATTGATACCTTGAAGGAGAAAACTCATAAAAAAATGGCCAAGTATTGACACCTTGGTGAATAAAAATTCAAAATTTGATTAAGTGTCAAAGGAAATGCCATGTCTAAGACAAGGCAAAGTCTGCCCCACTTGAAGATGAGATAGCAAAGCAAGCCCAAAGTCCGCCTAGACACCAAGGAGAAATCCATGAACAAGATAAAGGTTCGCCATCAAAAATGATCTTGATTAAAAGATTGGAAAAATCAAATTTCAATACATAGAATAGTTTCCAACACTGGAAATATATATCCAACACTTAGTAAACAAATTTGAACTCAAAAGAAAATCTAGAAGATTTTGGCTAAGGATGGCGCCTTGATAAAATTGGAAACTTGTTTTAAAAAGTTTCGATAAAGATTAAATTGCCATAGTGGACGAAATAAAGCAAGACCAGGTTCGACGAATCTTGAGAAAAAAATACACTCTTCAACTTTATAAGAGGACGAACTTGTCATTTTCAAATCATTCTTTCAAAATTCGATTGTAAGAAGATTTTAGCTCTCCCAAAGTTACGAGAGATAAATTTTTGAAAAAAAATTCTTGGAGATTAAGTGATTTTTCAAAGTGGAGCCGAGAACGAAGTAAGATTTTGGAGTTGAAAGATTGAATTTTTGGAGGATAGGTGTGTTTTTTCTGAACTGAAGACAGAATTCTCAAAGTTTAAGGCAGAATTACTGTCAAAAGTATATAATTTCGAAAGTTAAAATCTGAGTTTGACAGATTCTTTATCCTTTTCTGTCTTATTCACTCATTTTGGCAAAACTTTGCTAAGTACCTAGTTGAATTATCCCACTTTTAGTCTGATTTTTTTTCACAGAATTTAGCTTGTTAACAAACTGAAAGTGAAAATTTTTGAAGACAACGGTCCAACAAAATCAGAATTAAAATCTGAAAATTAATATTTTTCTTCATGTTTCTTGCAGGTTGATGACCACCAGAGGAGAACCTTCGAGAAAGGCCCAAATGAAATTCGCTAGCAAAGGACTGCAGCCAGAATCAAAGATCAACTCTAAGTGGAAGAACGTCACCGACACCAACCTTGGACATGTAGGTTTTAAAGAATTCAAGAAGAGAATGTATGGGCAAGATGGATTCCTGCCAACATCCATTGCTCAACAAATGATGAGGAATGGCATTGTCCAAGCAGACGAATTTCTACCAGCTGTGGAGTGTGCTGAATTGATGGTAGAATGTGCCATACACTACAACGCACAAGAGAGGCAGATTGTTGCACCTGATGAGAAAGAGTTAGCTCATCTCGGAGAGTTAGCCATTCAAGAGGTGTTCAGCATACCAAGTTATAACCAAACTTCATACAAGACTAAAGAGGAGGCAAGAAGATTTTACGAGGACCGGATGGATCTTTGTGCAACCAATATCAGTAAGACGTGGTTAGAGAAACCAAGGCCTTCCATCAAGAAGATGCCAAAGAAATTGCTTCGGACCGACTTTAAGGAGGAATATGCAGATATTATATTGCTATTGAACAAAGTAATGGGCAGCCCGCAAGGTGCGCCATTTGAGACATGGATGTATTATTTCATTGACGAGATCACCTCAGGCGTCAAAATGTTCAATTGGTCACGGATGATCAATGACAACCTCCATGAACAGTTAATGAATTTGGAAAGGACAAAATCTTTTTACATGAGTTCTTATATTGTCTATCTATTGGCAAGGACTTACAGATATGCAGGACTGATTTGTTGAGGCGTAGTGGGCAATGGGGAAAATGAATTCAAATCTTATGATTGTTACCCGCAATTGCAGCTCTGCGAAAAGTCACACTTCAGGAGAGCGAATGATGCCTTCCTAATGTACCTCACTAGAATTTTTCGAGGAACGCATCAAAAGCTTACTCATGAGGCCAAGAGCCTGATCAGCAAGTACGGATCCTGGTTTATCCAGCTTCCCAGATTCACCTACATAAGAGTTCAGGGATTCACCAGATGTCCTTACAGACTTCCGATCTATCCCACAAACAGAATGGTCTTGCTTGAGGTACTTAGGCAACTAGAAACATACCAAGGCCTCCAGAGTACAAAGCAGAAGGCAGCCATCACCTTTCCGTTCTTCATTGGGAATATGCAAGAGTCTTGTCCATCAGCACAGGCAGCTGAAAGTGCCAGGTTAGAAATGCAATGGTACCTTTCACATCTTACCGGTCTAGAGCTGACTTTGATCCTCATCACCACATTGGGACTGTGAATGGAAGGAAGTACAAACATAAGATAGACCTGGAGGATTTCTGGGCAAATGCTGCAGACGAATATGACGTCAGGAAAAGACTATAGTCTTCAGTGGGTGAACCCAGTCAGGGCTCTGTGACTCTTAGATGGCCTAATCAGCAGGGATGATGGAGGTATGTTCCAGCTGAGCTTGACCAAAGGCAGGCCTCCTCCTCTGTCTGGATGGGTGGAACCCGAGCCTAACAGAGGTTTGACTGCCACCTTAGTGGGCGGGACAGCCAGTAACACTAGGTGGGCAATTCGAGTCCAAGAATACACAGAAGGAATGTGACTTTGACTTACAATTTAATGGGTGAAGCGGAATCCTATTCTTCAAATGCAGGTGCATCCCAAAGTGATGAACCAATCAAGAGCACCCATTTGAGGAAAAGGAAGGAAATAGTCGATGATTCTACAAGGACGAAAGGAAAGAAGATTGCAGATGAGGAACCTACTCAAAAGAAGCAAAGATCGAAGCTTCCTCATTCTGCCACGTCCAGGAATATGGATGAGATATTGAATATTGATGAGTCATTGGACGACATAAGGATTCCTTCTCCGATTCATATTGAGCCAATCCTGCCAATGGATGATGAAACCCCGTCTCCCACAAGCACAAAAATACTCAAGTCTGAGAATGAAATGGATATTTTAGGTGGTGAATTTCAAGAGGGAATGATTTCCGCTCTCAAAGGAATCCAGGATATTCCATGTCTAGAGAATACTCAGGAAGAAGAAGGCATTGAATAGCCTACAATTCCTGATTGGCTAAAAGAAAGATTGAAAATAAAAGTACCAGTAGAGATCCTAGAGGAAGATGATACGGCCGATTTCTTGGCCAAGTTAGAGACAATTACAATGAAGAAGCCCGCCAAAATGTTTTCCACGATCCAGAGGGACGAAACCGGTCGTCGTATAGTACAAATTGTTGTGCCAACGGTGGATAAGTTGAAAGAAGATATTGCTCCTCAAGAATATGCCATCACTACTGTCGACTTGGGCCCAACAACAAAGGGTCAAGAGGTGGAAGACTTGGACAATTCAGTCACATCTATCAAGGCAAGGTTGGAAAAGGAAGTCGCCAAGAAGAAAGAACATAAAAAGGAGATTGAACGCCTGAAGGAGTACATCCAGCATCTGACCAAACCTCTTGATCAGGCCGACTCAGTAGTTCCTCCACTTTTAAACTCTTCACAAGAAACGATTAAAAATTTTGAAGAGATGATCACAGCTAAAGAAACTAAGGAGTGGATAGTAAGCAAGAGCGAAGAAGCAGCTACATTTGTAGAGAAATTGATATTAGCTTATAGACAGACTTCCTCTTTGCTTTCAAGAATTGCAGTTATGGCAGAAGCATGGGAAAACCTATTAGAATATATTATATTCTTGTATTATTAATGGTCAATGTTTTCTTGTTTAGCTTTAGGCTGTTATTGTTTCTACAGTAACCAGTAGGTAGATAATTAATATCTACAGTGCTTTATGCACTTCCTTTATAATGTAACTTTTTTCTTGTTAATGTAAGTAACTTTTTACGATTTACATGGTATCAAAGCGCGTTAGGGTTTCTGGGCATTTTTAAAAAAGTCTGTAATTCGTGAAAAATTCATGTGAGACTTCTGGGAATTTCGTGGGTCATCAAAATCATTTATCTAATTTTTTGTAAAAATCGTGTGTTCTAGGGCGTGCATGCGGCCGCAATTCGCTGACCACAAATTAGCGTTTTATCTCTTTCTGTTTTGTGATTTTTTTCCAAGAAGAGCGTTTTTGAAATTAACGTCTCTCTTTTTGAGAAACCACGATGTTTTGCAGAGACGCGGTTTACGGTAAAATACGCCTTCGGTCGTGATTTTTAAATGCGTATTACCGCGCTGACAACTACCACGGGCTGCAGAATGCGATTTTTCTGCTCTGGCGTTTGCATCTGATAGCACGTTTGGGTAGGAAAATCTCCATTTAGCGTCATTTACATACAACCACGCTTTGAAACTCCTAAGTGTTTTCGTGTTGTTTTGAAGCGCATTTTTCGTGTTATGGTCGTCCGCATCTCGCTTGGGCACAATTTTGTCCCTGAGCGAGAAGCGCATTTTCTGCCCACCTTCAAACTCCTGACTGCGTTTCCATACTTAGGCGGCGTCTTACGGACATTTTTCTGCAATTTTCTGGTTCTCTAATGGCCGCCTAGGGTTTCTGCCAGCTCAACTAGGGTTTTGACCCTCAATTTGAAGTCAAAAAAAATTTCTGATCGCAGATTCCTTTTGGGTTTTCCGAGATCTCAATTGGGTCGTCGTCCATTTTTTTTGGGTACCTCATTTTCCGTGCCTCAAAATTTGTACTGTCAAAATTTTTTGGGTATTCTTCCATCCTTCTGGGTTTTCATTTATCTTTTTTGGGTTCTCAATAAAACCTCGACATCCGTGCTAGGGTTTCGATTTTTTGCCTTGGACTTTGTTTTCCAGAACCTGTTTCCGTTTTTTGTGCATTATTTTTCGTCTGCAATTTGACCACGAGGTACGTGATGGCATCTCTAACGAACATAATGCTCGAAAGCAGCCAAAAGTTCAACGGGAAGAACTACAACACCTGGAAGCAGCGCATGCTGACAATCTTTGAATATCGTTGTCTCGATCAGGTCGTCTTGGGGAACTCAACTTGTCCCACTGTAGCCGGAAAGGATCAGGACAAATGGGATGAACGCAACCGGGAAGCCGTCATGCTCATCAAGCTTTCAGTCACTGACGATCAGCTGCCACAAGTGTCGTCAGGTAAAACAGCTGTTGAGGTCTGGACGAACCTAAAGGATCTTCATGAAACGTTGGATAAGAGTCGTGTGTTCTTTCTTAAGAACATGCTCTTTTCGATAATGATGGACGAGAAGAACACCACTCTCCAAGAGCATCTGACAAAGATCAAGGACATTCGCGACCAGTTGGAAGCTATCAGTCGAAAGATGGAGGAAGAGGACATGGTCGTCATTACTCTAAAGAGTTTGCCAAAGTCTTACGAGCATTTCATTGAGACGCTCAATATTACTTCAACAAATGTTGACTTGAAGTTTCCAGACTTGTGTAACAAGCTTCTACAACAGGATCGTTGGAGACAGCAGTTTGGAAGCAGTACCAGTTCGTCCTCCACAGAACAAGCGTTCTCAGCCAAATCTTCTACTAAGAACAAAGGGAAGGCTCAATCTTCTCAGCCAAAAGGCTCTAGTTCTTCTCAGGACAGCAAGAAGAAAAAGAACGTTCAATGCCATTATTGCCACAAATACGGTCACATTAAGGCTGATTGTCACACTCGGTTGGCTTCTGAACAAAAGAAGCAGGGAGGGTCTCAACAAAAGGCACATGTCGCCGAGCACACTGAGCAGAAGGAGTATGCATTCTATGCTTTTATGGCCAAGAGCATTCTATGCTTTTATGGCCAAGAGAACGCCGAGCACACTGAGCAGAAAGAGTATGCATTCTATGCTTTTATGGCCAAGAGAACGCCGAGCACACTGAGCAGAAAGAGTATGCATTCTATGCTTTTATGGCCAA